>CM042154.1:455000-534824 GCA_023376005.1 Doryteuthis pealeii
AATACAATGAGTAAAAAAATGCTCACTCTTTTCTCTCAATAGTAATGTTCCACCTTTGAATGAGAGCACGAATCCCTGCCCCGTAAAATTCTGTTGACTGTTATTTGAGCCACTTCTTCACTCCAGATTTCACTTCCTCGTCATTGGAATAATGTTTGCTTTTCAAAATCTCTTTCATGGGGTCGAAGAGATAATAGTCTGAAGGCGCTAAATCTGCTGAGTATGGAGGATGCGGTAAAGTTTTCCACCTGAATGAGGAGATTTTCTCTCTTGTCCTGATGCTTGTGTGTGGTCGAGCATTGTCATGCAGAAGGGGGACCTTATCGATTGGCAAGTTGGGTCTTACTCATCGGATTCTTGCTCTGAGCTTCATTAGGGACTCAATGTAGGCCTAAGTTTTATATTTTAAAAAAGTTCACATGAAATAAAGAAAATGCCATTATTTTTTTACTCACCCTCTTATATATATATATATATATATATATATATATGGGGAGGTCGCCCAACAAGGGGTCCTACATCGATCAGCTCAGTGGGGTTTCTGTATGCTGCGCAGAGAAGCTCCCAAGGGCGATGGATCATAGGGATGGTTGGCGAGAGATCGTCATGGATATCCGTGCTGCCAGCACGACTTGATGATGATGATGATGATGATGAGTTAGCTAACCAATGAAAACATGCTAGGTGCCACATGTGTTCGCACCATTGCTGTCGTCTGATTCTGCGCGTTTCTATGGTATCTGCGCATGCGTGCGTGGGCAGGTTGTGCATATGTGCGAAGTTTTTCTCTTTCTTTGCTTTTTTAATTGCTTTTTTAACGTATGGTTTTAAAATGAGAAAGATGACACAATAGTTTAAGACAAAAGAGAAAACAACATACACATTCAAAATAAATAAATAGATAAATAAAGATAAAGATAAAGACAGAATCGTTCATCCCAGAATTTGAATTTTGGTGTTTTTTTTGTTTTCAACCACCTTTTTTTTTTCTTTTTTTTGTCTTTCTCTAGAGAAAAGAAATTGTTTTGATTCGGACGGTCAAATTACTCAAATTTCAACCACAGCTTGTAGCGCAGATCAAAAAGTTAATTTCAATCAAGTCACACACACACACAGAGAGAGAGAGAGAGAGAGAGAGAGAGAGAAGAGAGAGAGAGAGAGAGAAAACAAAACAAAAAACTAACAATAAAAAAGACATCAACAACAACAACCAGGTGTTGAAGAAGGATCACACCCTTTTTGATCTGATTTTTTTATTTTTCTCTGTTCACACACACACACACACACACAAATATATATATATATATATGGTAGAAATGTGAGGAGGTTAATCCGACAGTATGTGGAGAAAAGTAGACAAACACGGGATGTTGTGGAAACTTGATAAACATCAAGTTTCCACAACATCCCGTGTTTGTCTACTTTTCTCCATATATATATATATATATATATATAATATATATATATATATATATATAAAGAATGTCTTAGTAAGTATGTGTCGTCTTATCACTCATAAAAGGAATGTCATTCAGCATTGAAATCACGCATACGCCTCAATATGCTTATAATGAGGAAAAGTACAACATTTTCTTTTGATTTTACTGATTCAAGGATATAATACCTGCATGTATATTGAGCATATAAAATATCAAATGAAGTCGTATATGGAATTGAGTTTATTTTGTCTTCTCTTATGTACAGTGTTAGTATATCATGGATATACTAATGTTAATATTGGTCGTTGATGAGTAGGGACTCGACTAAATATTGTAGGGATTATATTCCTTAGTCACCACGGTTCTTTATTTAACGATTGGGGGCAGGAAAGTTAATTACCTCCTGTGTCTGCCAATAGTCAATAGGTGGCATGGCCAGTAGTATTATAAAAGAAAACGTGACAGAGTCAAAGGTCTCTCTTACCTTCCGGTCTGGATAAGCAATAGTAATGAATCAGTCACGTTCCTGTCCATGGACATTGGACTTTGTGCCCCCAGCAATCTCGTGTTGCATGAACACGGCAACCTGCTTAACTTGTAAGTTTTTACACTTTTCTACCAGTTACATATTTTTTTTAAATCAATACTTTCTTTACTAAAGACTCCTTTTCTTATTAGGACATTTCACTCATACAACAGAAATCTGATCTCAATGATAAGTTAAAGCAACAATTCCTCCAAGTCGTTGTTATATCAGTACTACTGTACGACTGCATCAATTGGGACCTAACAAAGCACCTAGAGAATAAGCCAGATGGGAGTTGCACAAGAATGTTGCGATCTTTAACAAATCGTGGGAAGGACACCCCACAAGAAAGTAGCTATTGAGTCAGTTGCTCCCCTATCACACAAACAATCTGGGTTAAACGAACAAGATATGCTGAACACTGCTAAAGAAGTAAGAACGAATTCGTAAGTGACGTTCTCCTGTGGAAATCTGCACATGGGCACGCCAGTGTGGGCCGCCCAGCAATCAGCTCTGCGGGGATTCTGAATGCTCACAGAGGCCCCCTCGGGGGCGATGACGGGTAGGGATGGTTGGCGAGATATTATCATGGATATCCGTGCTGCTAGCATGAAATGATGATGATGATGATGATGATGTATTTCCTGTGATGTTTGTATTATATTCTGTTAAGTTTCCTCAAGCACGGCCTACAAATATATACGGCCTCACATATCACCATAAGCAGGCAGAATTATAACAGGCCCATTCATTTTATAGTCAATTTATGTCTGTTTCGAAAAATCTTAAAGCACAAACATTTGGTTAGATGGAACCGTAAGTTCTCCTCGAGAAATACTGTTTCTCTTTAGTATCATCACTGTCATTGGATACCATAACCAGGGAATACATTTCACATTGAAAAGGTTTAATTTTTTCTGATATAACCTGAAATTATAGATAAATTGTCGGTGTGTTTGTTTTGTATAACTGCAGAATTTTTAAAACTATTATTATTATTATTATTATTATTATTATTACTAGCAAATATATGCACCCTCCGGGTGCAAGTATTTAAGTTTTAATGTAATAAAATATTGTATTAAATTAGAAAGGCTAATGAAACTAAATAAAAATACAGATAAAAAGATTTGAAACAGAGGGGGGTATAATAAAAGTTTTGAAACAGAGGGAGTATAATAAAAAATAGAACAACTGAAACTTACTCTTCCATCACTCTCGTCTTTCATTGTTATTTTTTTCTAATTTAAGTATTTAGTTATAAGAGGAAGTAAAGAATAAAATGACAGTTATTTTATCTTGTTAATGGATTTCATTTAAGATTTATTGAAGAGACTTTTTCTTATATTCATTAAATTAAAACCAAACAGTTAGAAATCAATAATACTAAGCACATATTTATTAAATTCGATTTTTTAATATTAATTAGCCTTCCCGTTCACACTGTAAACCGCTATTTTGTTGTATATATAAATATAATTGCATGTTGTCAGTATGTAGACATAGTTAACAGTGTAAATAATGTAAGACAATTTTATTAATCATTGAGGTTTAGAAAAAATAAAATCATGGAGAATGTGATGTCAATAACTAAGAGAATTGTGACTTGAGTAGGAATATAGTTTCGGTTACAGACAGAAAAACACAAAATCTCCATTATAATAAGATTATTATTAATATATTTTTTTTTTGTTAGTTTGGTTATAATCTTTTATTATTACATTCCTGAGAAAAAAAGACAAGTTTGTATATTTATAATTTCTTTTATTTATTTATTTATTTTTTTGTTGAAACAGACGTAAATTGACTACAAAACGAATCGGCCTGTTAGAATTCTGCCTGCTTACTGACATATGAGGCCGTATATATTAGTGGGCCGTGCCTCAAGCAATGAAATATTCTCGTTATTATTTTATCGTGAATTTATTCCGTACCAACCAATCAACGTTCTTCTAGAATATCTTCTCTACTATAACGTGTGTACATTAGGCGCCACTAAAATACGTCACGTGATCAGTTTATTCAATATTGAAGGAAGAAACGTAAATATTTTTGAAGTTTTTTTAAAAATCTCACAAAAAAATAAAAATAATGAACATAAAGAGTTGTTACAAAGAAAAACAGTTAATTCAAAGATCAAATTATCCGTTTGGGGAAAAATTACTCGCCGTCATATTGAAAAATGAGTAAAACCGTCCGTGTTTTTAACAACTGGGTCTTTATTGATATTTTTAGCAGAATTCTGTATTCATGGTTCTTTTACTAAAAAAAAATCCCGAATAGAAACTTATAAAAAAATTTCTGATATAATTATTCAAATTCTGATATAATTATTCAAATTCTTATCTTTATAGAAAAAAAGGAAAAATCGTTTTTGTCGGTTCATTTTTTTATATTTTATAAAATAAAATAGGGGGGGGGGTAGACCTAGTAAAAAATAATTTCCCCTTTTATATTTTAGGAAAAAAATATTTCAGACATATTTTCATCAAAAGGTAAGTAATTATGGAAATTTTTGTGGAAATCAGACCATTAATTGATTTTTCATACAATTTTTAAAATAGCCTCTACTAGTTTTTGGCTACGTTAAATTTCAGTTAATTTAACAGTGCAAAAATGTAATTTAACCTTGGCTAGGTAACCAGTCTAGGAGAAGGAAAACTCTGGATTTGAACCTGGTAAACTCTGCTTACGAACTGACATTGTGTCACATCCTGCTCGCACGGAGGGGTTGGTAAATACATATTTCTTTTCTTTTTTCGGCAGATGTAGTTTTCTTCTTTTAAATGTCCTCAACGTTTCGGCCGGTGTACCCCCGGCCTTCTTCGTGTCTTAGGTATGGCGCTAAACTGCATCTAATGGTGAAGTTCCAATTTTGGAAATCTGGGGAGTGTAGTGTACACCTTCGTTGCCATTACTCCCAGGTCCACTCTGACCCGGAGTACTAGTGCCTAGTAGGGTCCCATCTATGGGTTAAACAAAAAATGAGTTTAGAAAAATGTGTTTTAAAAAATTGAGTTAAACAATTTGAATCCCCAACAAGAATGAATAAAACAAAACGTCGTTGGCATAAAATAACCCAACAAGGGTTGACATGCCATAAAATCCCACCAACCAACCACCTTTCTTTTCTTTAAAAAAAAAATATAATTCATAAGATATACTTTTTAGGAGACATCATCCTCTAATATAAGACTCAAAACACAATAAAGATTTTATTTGTCCGAATTTTTTAGATGAGGCATGATGATTTGTATTACTTAGATTTTTCGGACTGTTGTCCTCATCTTTATTGTTACATACACAACGTTTCGGCCGTTGTGTTCCCCGGCTTTCTTCAGGTGTTTCTTGTAGCCTTCACGCGAACCTTCACATCAAACGCAGAAACCTTCTTGTCGATTTCGGGAGCCTTAACATTTGTACCAGGTTATGGTTAACAGAATGAGAACAATCTAATGCAATAAAAGATTTCGGTTTGAAGTTGCGTGATGGCTCCCGATTACGGCATAAAGGCTCCTGAGTTCGACGAAAAGCTTCCCGAATTCGACAAGGAAGGCCGGTTGGTTGGTTGGTTGGTTGGATTTTATGACATATCAACACTGATTATTTTATGCCGAAGATGTTTTTGTTTTATTTATTCTTGTTGGGTATTCTAATGATATCATCTCTTGCGCGCTATTCTGCATTTGTAACAAAAAATGATACTCAAGATTGTGAGGAAAGACGATCAGTGATTCTATCGAATGACGAGAGCATGGGTAGGGGAAACGGATCGACAGTCAAATGCTGCGTCCCTTCTCCTCCCCTCCCCTCCCCTCTCTCTCTCTCTCTCTCTCTCCTGTTGTTTATAAGGGTGATGAGTGTTAGTGATCGACAGTGGCAACGTTTATTTAGTCGTAATAAATGGTCAAAGGTCACAGTTTTCGAAAAACGCATATAGATTCAGCGTCTGAAAACTCGATATCTCCACGTGCTCGTTCGTGATTGGTGTATGTTCCGATGACGTCATTTTTGCATCATATTTTTTAATTTTTTTTTTTTTTTTTGTAGGTAAAAGCTTCACAAGAAGTCATTTTACATTTTTTTTCTGCATCCTGTTTCGCTTGTGATGAACCCTGACGGATAGAGACGGAAAGTTCTGTCAAAGTGTCGTGGTTTACAAATTAACGAGGATCTGTTGTTCTCGTCCGCATAACACACGCACGTAACATTCGGGTCGGCATTTCTGATAAATGCCGCTCCTGAAATTTCTTATTGTTCCAACTAAACCTAAAAAAAATAAAATAAAATAAAAAATAAAAATGATGATGAACACTAGAAGTCAGTTACTTTGTGGAGATTCAAAGTTTCGTGTGGTGTGGACAATCATCAGTTCAAAATATGAGAAAAGTGGTTAACTAATCGTATTCGTAATGTAGTGTACAGTCACGAGGAATATATATATATATATATATATATATATATATATATATATATATATATATAGTATTGAACAAAACAGATGTCTCTTGTTTAACAATTTTATTAACAATCTTTTCAAGCTCAATGGACAACTTTTTTTAATATTTGGATGGAATTCGTGGATTAGTTCACCAAAGTTTTTATCCCAAGTACTTTCGGCACTTCGAAATATAAAAAAGTTGGCCATAAAGCTTGAAAAAGATCGTTAATAAAATTGTTAAACAAAAAACATCTGTTTTGTTCAATTCTACATGTATAAATGAAAAAATGCTGCCTAAATACACACATCCACACGTGTGTGTGTGTGTGTGTGTGTGTGTGGTAATGAGAATCATTCCATGTGTAGTTAAGCTTTTTCCTTCATTTATAATATATATATTTTTTTTTCTTCTTTTGGACAAGTGTTATAGTATTAACCGATTATTTTCGGTTGGTATGACCCTCTTGGTCTTTTCTTTTTTTTTCATTTTTCCCCAGGCGAAGTTTGGTAGTATATTTTTACTATCAACATATTTGGCGTTTTTTTTTTCTTACTGCAAGGGTTTACCAATAAGTTATATATATATATATATATATGCAGCATTGCTTCATTCAAACATATTTGGTTGAACTAAGCAGATATTTTTTGCTTAATTCAACCAAATATATATATATATATATATATATATATATATATAGGTAAAATACAGGTTGGTAATAGATATATTTCTATCCATAAGTATATATATATACCAATGAGATTCGTCGGACCACGAACTTCATAGACTTCAATAAAGTTGGCGGTCTGACGAAACACACAGGTATATACATATACTTATGGGTGGGAACAGATCTATTACTGCTAATATTCTCAATATCTAATCCTTTTTCTTTACCACAAACACAAATACACACACACACACACACACACATATATATATATATATATATATGTGGTTTGAATATATATATATATATATATATATATATGGTTTGAATAAAAATGTACGTCATTTTGGGACCCTAGAAATTCGAAGAAAATGACTATAATTTCATGGTTGAGCACTGTAGGGGAGACATTAGTTGACCTTTCACCGTTTAATATAAAAGCAAATACTTGCCTGTTTACAGACTAGAGTTCTCTGGTGATTGTAAAAGCATACATCCTGTAAGCTTATCAGTTAATTGTTTGCTCCATGGCTGACAGTTCCCGATAGCCGAGAGGTAAGGAACTTGATGGACGAAAATTCTGTTGGGTTTCGCACCCGGCTAGAGGTAGCTATTAAAAAGTCGAGCCGCACTGATGAGAAGTAAACTTCAAAACATGTGTCTGTGGATGACTAGTATACGGGTTAAAGGCTTGGCAAACGAAAGTTCATTCGGGTCTCAAACCCGGCCAGGGGTAGCTGTTACAGTATAGCCACACTGATGAAAGGTGAAACCTCGAATCACGTCTGTGGATTACTTATTTATTATATATTACTCCCACTTTGGTTGAGTTCTCTTAATAGGGATTTAATTGCAAATTCACCGTTCTGGCGTCTAGCTAACCCTCATTTTGTTTACAAATGTTTGAGGACTCTAGTGAATTCATTTCCACTTAGAAATGTAGCGATTAAATATTCTCCTATATTTGACAACTGCCTCTGGCTGTACGGGTTAAAGGCTTGGTGAACGAAAGTTCATTCGGGTCTCAAACTCGGCCAGGGGTAGCTGTTACGGTATAGCCACACTGATGAAAGGTTAAACCTTGAAATACGTGTCTGTGGATTACTTATTTATTATATATATATATATATATAGTTTTGGTCTAAAGATCACATACTGACATTTACCAATAACTTTATATTTTGCTAACCTTAGATATATATGCTCTATCAATGATATTGAGCACTCTTTATTTATGAATATAGCAAACTATATATATGTGTGTATGTGAATATAGAATATGTATTCCCCCCGTGATTACTTCCTACGTGAATACTTGAAGGTTCAATTCTGTGAACCTATGCAACAGACAACCTAGGCCACCACAGAGAGGCAATGACAACGCCTGCACAACTTCAGGCTGAGTCTTTATAAACCTGTAGGTGGAAATTTTGTGGAAATTAAGGCCTGCATACATCGCTGGTATACGATCCATCAAAAAATATAGGGCTATTCACCAGTTGATTGTATTGCATGGAATGTACTGGAACAAAAGAGGTGACTATAAATAAAGAAAAGTTGGCAGAGTAGCAGCGAGGGACTTTATCCTCTTTTCGCTTGTGCCAGACCAGGGAGATTGTTTAACTGGGGTGGAGCACCACACCTACTGTCAGCTCTCCACTTTACCACACATATCAAATTACCCAATCTGTGTTACTCATACGCTGAGTTGGCAGGGATCGAACTCAGAACCTTGTGATTCCAAGGCGAGTGCTCTAACGACTGAGCTAAACCCAAACAAAATGACAAATATTGTATTTTTCTTATAGAAAAAGTTGGCGGAGTGGCCTATCGACAGTACCAGCTGGACAGCAAGGGAGTCTCTTTTTCACTAGTGTTAAAGCAGGATAAGAGGATAGACTCCCTCGCTGTCCGTCCGATACTGACTTTAGGCCACCCTGATCACTTTACTTTTGTACTTATTGTTATATACACAAAGTTTCGTCCTTCTTCAGATGTTTTTTGATCATGTTGGTCTCTACTTCTCCACATAGTCACCATTTCTCTCAATAGCGATGTTCCACCTTCGAATGAGAGCATGTATCCCTTCCTCCATAAAATTCTGTTGACTGTTCTTTGAACCCCTTCTTCACCACAGATTTCACTGGAATAATGTTTGCCTTTCAAACCCTCTTTCATGTGGCCGAAGAGATGATAGTCTGAAGGCGCTAAATCTGGTGAGTATGGAGGATCTGTAGTGAAGAAGTGGCTCAAAGAACAGTCAACAGAATTTTACAGGGCAGGGATACATGCTCTCATTCAAAGATGGAACATTGCTATTGAGAGAAATGGTGACCATGTGATCCACAGAGGACCAGGTTCATTTTGATGTATGATACATGTTACTGTGTTGGTAATTATACCTGTCCTAAACAAAATGGCATTACTTTTTGAATCACCTATGTGGAGAAGTAGGGTGTGATCCACAGAGGACCAGCTTCATTTTGATGTATGATACATGTTACTGTGTTGGTAATTATACCTGTCCTAAACAAAATGGCATTACTTTTTGACTCACCCTCGTATTTTATTATTTTTGAGGGCTAAAAAACAAAAACAACCATAAAAAAGAAAAACAAGACAAAATTCCAGGAAGAATTGTTTTTTTATTTCAGTGATAATAAATGCAGTTTCTGGCAGTTTGGCCAAAATATCAAAAAAGAACAAAAAAAAGAAAAAAAAAAGATGGCGCCATTTTTTTACAATTTGCATAAAAAGAAAAATCTTTTTTTTTTTCCACACAAATATTTACCACTGCATTTTTTTGGGTTTTTTCAAATTTTTTTTTGGTTTTTCAAATTTATCTTTTGTATAAAATTGTGTTTATTTAAAAAAAAAATAAATAGAAAAAGGTTAGCAGAAATATACAAAGTTATAAAGAAAAAGAAAAAAAAAGATGAACATGGAAAAAAAAAAAAAAAAAAGTCACAATAAAAGAGGGCAACAAAAAGAGTGGATTTTTCAGAGAAAGGACACATGAATCGATTTTTTTTTTTATTTGAAAAATTAAAATATATGAAAAAAAAAAAAAAAAAATGATAAGTCGGTAAAAAAATTCATTTTCGAATTTCAATAAATAATTGTAAAAAAAATTAAAAAAAGCAAAAAAAAAGCAAAAAAAACTACCAATACTGGAAATAAATTATTTTTTTTTTATTTAAAATTTTTTAATTTTTTTTATGTAAAATCTGAGAAAGTTATGAATGCATTACAAATGTTTCAACCCCCCCACCCTTACCCCCTGCTTTGACAGTGTAGATAATGATAAAGATTGAGTGAAGCAATTTTTTTAAATATTAATAATTAATTAATTAATAATAATAATAATAATAGTAATCTTTCTGCCTTAAAAAAATCTTTTTAATGTTTTATTGGTTGTAAGCAGTTCAAAATTTTGTGGATGGTAAAGAAATATTGATTGTGTAAAGACCATTCATCAACTAAAGACAAAAAAAAAAAATTAAAATTAAAATAAAAAAAAGTTGGAATTAGCACCAATAAGTGTGTGGCATTTTAGATAAATTTATGAATATGAAAGATTTAGAAAAAAAACAAAAAACTCCCCACCCCCTCACCTCGGCACATAATCAACTATGTAGGTTGTGCCGCACCATCAAATTCATCCATATATTACAGCATTTTTTGATCTATTGATAATGGACATGCATACATAGGCACACACACACACACACACACACACGCACGCACATACACACACGCGTTTAGTGAGAGGAGAAAGGGGGTGGGGCACTTAGAAAAGGGACATTCAATCATTTAATCGCTGGTCAGAGAGAAAGATGTTTGGATATTATTTCAGTCTATCTAGATATTATTGGATCTGATTGGCACCCCCCCCTCCCAAGGCAAAAAAAAGGGGCTGAGAAGACTTGAGTTTCAGTCCCACCAAGAACTTATCTTATCAATTAAAATAAAATTAAAATCTTTTTATCTGCATTCTTATTTAGTTTTGTTATTCTTTCTAATTTAATGGGATATTTTATTCCATTAAAAAGTAAATACTTTTGCGTGGAAGGCGTTTAATTTTGCTAAGTAATAATAATGATGATATTAATAATAATAATAAAAAGTAAAGTTGGCAGAGTGGCCTATTGTCAGTATCAGCTGAACAGCGAAGGAGTATATTCCCTTTTTGCTAGCGCTAGAACAAGGAGATTTTTTTGGCTGGGGTGGAGCATCACACCTACCGTCAGTTTCCCACTTTACCACACAGATCAGATTACTGAATCTGTGCTACCAATGCACTGAGTTGGCGGAGACTGGTATCGAACCAGGAACCTTGCGATTCCTAGGTGGGTGCTCTACCGACTGAGCTAAACCGGCTGTTTTAATTTATGATAATCTATCAATAATGGAGATTCGCTTCCGGTTTTTGTCTGTAACAAAAATTACGTCACTGCTTACGTCACATTACCCAAAATCGTCATAACATAGAATAAAATCTATTCTATGTTATTTTGAGTGTATATATTCAATAAATACACTCAAAATTTGAACATGCAACATTAGACAGTCCTCATTGATTTTTAAAACAAGTTTTAATAAATACATGACTGGTATTATATATCTATATATAGTTTGTTTTATTTTAATACATATTTAAAGTTTACATTTCAAATTGTTTTATCTTTTAATCCTTTAATGAATTTGATGATTTTACTTACTTAGGGTACAAACTCGCTGACATTGAATTTTTTACTCCCACCCCTCAGGCAATATGTTTCAAAAATCTATTTTTACATCGCCGTTTTTTATTTTGTACTAGTTAAGAATAATAATAATAATAATAGTAATGCTTCATCTAAAACCTGAAAATACATAGAATATGTTTTTAACATTAATGTATAAAAACAATGACAACATGGTGTCGATTTCTTGAGAAGTCTTGGCACAATTTTACTTCTTCTGAGACATTGCCTTTTTGAAATGCCAGGATGTTGTCTTTGGGGGTGCTAAGCCACATTTACCAGCTGTAGACAATAGATATTATGACCAGGAGAAAATACACAGAACTTTTATAGAAATCTGTATATCTATGGGCATAATAACTAGTTATGTCAGGATATTTAAACCTTTCAGACCCTCGGCATTCAGATACTCGGTACCTGAGCTAAAAAAAATTCAACAAAATAACTGAGCACCCCCCCCCCCAAAAAAAAACACACACATCCAAACTTTGCTCCAGAATCCAGACATCTTTGTTTAATGCTATCCCATCATTCCATAGAAAGAAAGACTGATCGGTTGCTATACTAAGCCCTTTATTATTACTACCATGTTTCCCCCCCAAAAAAAGGGCTTATATCAATTTTCATTCTGAAATATAACACTAGGGCTTATTTTCAGGGGATATCAACTAGGGCTTATTTTAAGGAGAGGGCTTATATTAAAATCATTGCTGAAAAATCACGCTAGGTCTTATTTTGCAAGTAAGTATCATTTTTAGGGAAACACGGTATCTGATGTAATCTCCTCAATGCCAGAATGCAGACATCTTGTTTAAAGCTATCCCATCATCCAATTGAAAGAAAGGCTGTGATTGGTTGCTATACCAAACCTTTTATCAGCACATTCCATTAAAAGAAAGGCTGTGATTGGTTAATATACCAAACCTTTTATTAGCAGTATCTGAGCTCAAAATACCAGGCATCATACAATGTATTATAAAATAGAATTGAAATATGAGGTTTAAGAATTCAACCTTGTAGAGACAAAACACATTAAAATCAATTCACGCCAATATTGAAATATTTTATTGTAATGAAATGTGATTAATATTGAGTTCTTCAATTGAGGAAATTAAAATTCTTTTTTTTTTGTTCTCAGGTATGTAGTTTATTTTTTAAATTTTAATGAAAAATATCAGTTCTCCTGAAAAGTGAAATATCCTGATCAACTGTTCCAAGAACAAACATTGCCTTCATCACCATTTACCAATTTTCTTGAAGAATTACTACATGGTTCACTGGCAGAATAACAACACAAAAACTTATTAATAATGTCTTTATTAAAGTCTAGCCGAGTTAGATTTGCCTCAAAACAGCCCATGTTATCAATGCATTTAAAATCCTGCAATGTGTGTTATATATATATCACTAAAATATTGAAGTTCTTCAAAAGCATAACCACAATATTTCTTCATATGAGACATTACCAATTTTAAGTGCCTGTATATTTGTCTTGGGAGGTGCTGTTTAAAATCAGGTTTACCAGAGCATTGGGCATGACATATCACATGACCTGGTGAAAATACATAGAATTAAAGACTGCTACCAAAGCAGAACTGAATTGAATTGAACAATTTTAAATACGATAGAAAAATAAAAATCTAAACAAATTTGGCCAAAAACATTAACCCCACCCCCACCCCCTCTTGATATTCACCAGAAGGTATTAATCCAACCCATTTACCATGGATAGGATATGACACAAGGTCACAATTATGGGGCATCCAACAAGGATTGAACTTGCTATTCAATAGTAATGGATCTGTGAGGCTAGCTTGTTAACCATTACACACAATGGAATAACCCTTGTATTCACCCCAACCCATTTGCCATGGATAGGATGTGACACAAGGTCACAAGTATAGGACATCCACGGAGGATTGAACTTGCTATTCAGTAGTAATGGATCTGTGGGACTAGCTTGTTAACCATGACACCACAATGCCCTAGATATTTATCAGTATGGTCAAAACGAAAATAGTCCCTAGTCCCCTCGACTACAAACATGCAGGCATCGAACTACTCCGACCCTCCCTTTTTGGTGAAATGGTGGAGGTGCTGCTGCTGGTTTAAAATCCTCAGTACCAAGATCCCCTCGAGTTTTTGCTGTGTCCTCTCTGAAAAACAGATACTACACTTTAATCTCAATCTGAAGGCCAGGTAAAGGATATTTGGAGTTGTATTATGAATCCTGTTTCGTGAATTCTTTTTTTTTTGTTTTTTAAAAAAACATTTTATATTTATGAAAAAAGAAAAATGATAAAATTCCTTTGGCCAATTCCATTTTGATTTTTCTTTTCTTTATTTCAATTTGTTTTGCTCGTTTTCTGCATTTTCATAGACACAGTCACTTTTTATTGATACTGATCTCATGATAATAATGATGATGATATGAATAAAACACTGAAATATCAACACGCTCACTAATCAAATGATTAAGTAGAAAACATGCTCATCAGTGTTCCCTTCATCGTGCGGATAAAGTTCTCATCCTGTCTGGCCATGTTTTAGTTTTTAATTAGAATTTTCATGATAGGATCGCAAAACTGAACTGAAGAGCCAAGAAAAATGAGGTAGGAGTTTGATTCTCAAAAACTCTGGATTAAAATAATTCACTTATTTGTTGGGAGAGGGTGGGGGTGGGGCGAAAAAGACAAACAAATGTTTTGCAAATTGACTCCCTTGGGAGTGGCGAGGGTGGTGGGGGGGCTTTCGCAGGGATTTTCAGCTGGAATGTCTCTCATCACCTGCACACACACACACACACACGTATATACACACGCACACATATACACATACACGTGCACACACACACACACACACACACAATCTGAATTTTAAAGCACAAAGTGGGACAAGAGTAACAGGCAGGCCAATAACTATATATTGACGTCGCTACTGCATCTGCCCAACTCCACATATAGTCATTTACTAAGCTTAACGTTGGCACAAGGCCACAAGAGTGGGGCACCCAGTAAGGAACAAACTCACTACATAGCAGCAATGGTCAATCAGACTAGTTCGTTAACCATTACTCCATGTTGGGTCCTTCCTTCCTTTATATAAAAGTCAAAAGCGATTTAATTTTTTTTTATTTTCCTTTTTTTTCCGTTTATTTATATTCAAATCAAGGTTGAAAGATATCATTTTAAAGCAATCATCAGGATAAAAAAATAAATTAAAAAACAAAAAAAAAATCATCCCTTGACCTGGTAGATCACCGGGGAGTGTGGGTGGGTTGGGTGTGGGGTTTGAAGAAGGTGGGTAAAAGGGTCGGGGTGGGGGGTTGATATGAGGAGGGGGAGGGGGGATCACTTGGCAACGGCCATCTCTCTCTCCTGGTAAAATTCAACAAGTTGTACTGGATTACAAGAAAGAACCTTTTTAGGGGCCATATCAATTACCCCTACCACTTACTTATACCCCAAAGGTCTTCACAGTAGAGCAAGAATTTCACATAAGGATAAAAAAATAAAAAAATAAAAAAAGAATACGTGACCTGTCAGTTACAATGGGTTAAGCAACTAAAGAGAGAATTGTATGTAAGATTGAGTATATTTGTGTCAGTTGAGTACAAGATCCAATAGTTATGGAAAAGAGCCTTGAGGGCAAAGGGTTTTGAAAAGAAAGAGTTTTCCATTTCTTAGTTGAGTGGAAAGTATTAAGCCACACCTATTTTGCACCAAGGGTGGAATCTCTTAAGACACTTAAGAAGAAGACCTTCCATCCAAATACTATAACTCAATAAATACCTATGTGTGTGTGTGTGTGTGTGTGTGTGTGTGTGATTAGAAGAAAGAACATTACATATATATATATGTATGTATGTATATGTATATAATTTGAAATATCTTAAGTATTTTTTAAGTATCTATTTAATAATTTTTTATGCATATGTGTGTATATATATATATATATATATATATGTGTGGGTGTGTATATGTGTACATGACCATGTTTGTACTTGTGTAAAATAGATTCAAGGGGGGGGGTGTTATGTACTTATGATATTTACTAAGGTTTGCTTAGTTTGGAACAAGACTACAAGAACTGTATATATATATATATATATATATATATATATATAATCTGAAATATTTCAAGGAACTGTTCAAGCAACTGTTTAATAAAGGAGATATATATATATATATATATATATATATATATTTATTGTATATTGTGTTCACTAGCTCACTTGGACCAAATTTGTTTGTGTTATTATTAGTAAAGTGCTCAATATTGTGATAGAGCTGTTATATATATATATATATATATATAAAATTTGAAATATCTTAAGTATCTGCTTCATAAAAAAGGTTTGCACACACACACACACACACACATACACACATATATGTGTGTGTGTGTGTGTGTGTGTGTGTGTTAACATGACCATTTTTATACTTATGTAAAATAGATTTAAGGGAGGGTGTATTGGGTACTTATGATATTTACTAAGTCTAGCACAAGGCTAAAAGTATGAGGCCTCCAATGAAAGGATAAAACTTACTACACAATTGTAATGGTCTGTGATACTAGCTTGTTAACCATTACTTCATGACAAGGGACTAAATATCTAAGAGAGAGAGAGAGTGTGTGTGTGTGTGTGTGGTGTGTATTTTTTTAAGAATATGAATGACAGATTACATATAATGCATACAAATAGAGTATTTGTTTTGAAAAGAGAGTTCTCAACATTATGCCCTATACACAGCTCCTTCTTCAAGCACCGGGATGTTTCTTGAATTTAAAAAAAAAAAAAATCTAGATTTTCATTATTTTTTCCCCACCTTTTTCAATTCCATAAAATGAAAATTCAGATAAAGAAAAGAAGAAAAAAAAAAAAAAAAAAGAAAACATGAAAGACATGAAAAATGAGAGAGAAAATGTTTTTGTTTTTGTTACATTCTTTTTTTTTCTTTTTTTTGTGTCAACCGTTGTATACTGAGATTCCAGTCCAGCCCACACAACGATTGACCAGCCTTCTCAAACTTCCAACTGGATCAACCCAAATCCATTGGACTCAAAATGGATTAATCTTAAAAACACATTTTTAAAATACACTGTCTGACATCATGAATTCAATCAGGGTACTTTTATACAAATCATATATATTATACATAATCCAAATGTAGACATTTAAACAAATTTCTCTTATGTCATTTACCACCTGACCCTAATTAATCCCATATTTTTACCCCTCTATTAATTAATTTTTTTTCTTTTTCTTTTTTTTTTACATTTGGACACCACATGCATTAAGACCTAAGCATGTTTATGTTTTTAAATATAAGTCTTGTGTTATAATATTCTATCACCTGAGCACGGTTTACATTATATTAACACTGAACAAGCTACTTTTTCAATATTTAACCATCTGAGGATTGCATAATATGCATGAAACTATAATAACGGAAAATTAGTAGCATAATTTTTTATTTGAGATTTTAAATCTGCTCTGCTATTTTAGAATTGAGCACCTTTATATGCAAACACTTTTCATATTCATTCTCAATTACATTATATATATATATTATGTAGATAATATCGGTGCTATATTTATAAGTAAACTGTGCTCGATATCATTGATAGAGCATTTATATTTAAGTTAAAATAACATCAAGCCTCTTGGTATATTCCCATTTTCTGCTGGTGACAAACTCAGTTTACCCATATCTTTTTCTCATATCTTTTCTAATGCATATATTCATGTGTGCAGCTTTGGCTGATCTTGGAGCCTCTTGGTATATTTACATTTCTTGCTGGGGATAAACCCAGTTTACTTATATCTTTTCTAATGCATATATTCATCTGTGTAGATATATTATGAAACTACCAAGCTTTGGTTTGACATCTCTCTCTCTCTCTCTCTCTCTGATGGCATTCACCCTGGGTAGGTTGAGTCAGCTCCATCCAACAAATCTATCAAGTAGCGAATTCATGGAAGGAATAACAAGGGAACAGGAAATTCCCAAGTGGTCCTCAACCCCCACATGCATATCCCAGTCAGGGGAAGGAGATGCGCTTGTTTGTCGCAGATTTTACACAGACACAGTGACAAGTACACCAAAAGCCGTTGATTCCTGATAATGATGAAGACATCCTTCAGATTTTTGCCAGAGCTCCTTTGGCCGGGTTGTGACCTTAATACCACTGGATGCCAGATATGTTCACCTTACGTGACACTACTAGGAACTTAAATTCCCAACAGCATGGCCCTGTCAGTACTAAGTTGGACTTGAGAAATTCCCATCACAGAAGTGGAATATCAGATCCCTAAAGATTCAGCAGTGGTTGATCTTGGAGCCTCTTGGTATATTTCCATTTTCTACTGGTAACTAACCCAGTTTACCCATATACTTATCTCATATCTTGTTTTCTAATGCATCTATTCATGTGTTGGTTTCTCTTCATAGTAGTGGAATATCAGATCCTTACAGATTCAGCAGTGACTGATCTTGCGACTTCTTTGTATATTGTCGTGAAGCTACAAAATAAATTTTGTAAAGAAAGAAAATGCTTGAGAAATTACTTTTCCAAATGAGAGAAGGGAGTCTATACCCCTTTCACTAGCATTAGACCAAGAAGATTGTTTTTGCATCTGAGGTGGCGCACCACACATACCACCCAGATCGAATCTGGCAGCATGTGTCTCCTAGGTGGATGTTCTACTGACTGAGCTAAACTGCCCCCCCCCTTTACTGTAACAATTAACAAAGCTTGGTGATATCATGAGGTAATGTTGGGGTTTCCTGGGTTAATGGGAAGTAAAAGTAAAATCGGTGGAATGGCCTATTGTCGGTATCAGCCAGATAGCGAGAGAGCCTATTCCCTTTTCACTAACACTAGACCAGGGAGATTTCTTTTGAATCTGAGGTAGAGCACCACACCTACCACCAGCTCCCCACTTTACTGTACAGACCCAAGCTGTGCTATTCATCTGTTGAGTTGGTGAGGACCAGTATCGAACCTTGCACCTTGTCGTTTCTAGGTGGATACTCTACCTATTGAGCTAAACTGGCACTATCCACTGTGAAATAAACAACAAAGCTTGGTGATATCATAAGGTACAGCTGGAGCACCCTGAGTTAATGGGGACAGTATGTAATTTAATCAAATAAGAAACAATTTATTTAATTTACTTTATTCTAATTCAGTGGAAAATAAATATAAGTAAATTATATTTTTAAATTGAGTTTGTCATGTTTTATAAATTTTCATTTTGTGTTAAAAAAGGAAATCTGGATTCAAAAAGTAAAGTGCTAAGAAAAATGTATTTATTCTGTATAAAAGAAATAAATATTTAAATATTATGTAATAGTAACACGTTAGATTGTTTATCATGAAAATGTATCCTTTGAAGATAAATTACTTCAGGGTCAAATAGAGGTTAAATCAAACTTAACGGACCTAAATTCCACCATCGTATGTCACACCGCCAAAAAAAAAAAAATAAAACAGGGAATTAACCGAAATTTAATGAAATTTTCAGTGTTGATATATTGATAAATAAAAGATATAATGCACCAGTTATTTTATTTAAAAACTTTTACCTTTTTTCAGGTCAGTTAACTTTGAACCTCGTATCTTTGAGTATCTGTGTTACACCTCAAAGATACGGGGTTCAAAGTTAACTGACCTGAAAAAATGTAAAAGCTTTTTAATAAAATAACTGGTGCATTATTATATCTTTTATTCATTAAATTCAGTTAATTCACTGATTTTTGCTATTTTTTTCATTTGGCGGGGTGACATACAATGGTGGAATTTAGGTCCATTAAGTTTGATTTAACCCTAATAGATTTGAGTTGACCCCCCCCTCCATCTAACCAAACAGTAGACGTTCATTTAGTTACTGATGTGATTAGACTTTAAAAAAAAAAAAAAAGTTAAAAAAAAAAAAGAAGCTATGAATTGATAAGCAAAAAAATGATTTCAGTATTAATGACTAATTTGTTAGTATTTTTGAGATGGGGAGGCTGGATGGGAATAATTTTGATGTTTTATACTGAATTAGTGGTAATGATATTAAAGCTCAAAACCATGCTTCACTTCAGGGCTATTGTCTGATGATGACTTTAGTCTAAGATAAACAGGGAACAAGGTCTGAGGATACAGTGACCTGAACATTGTGTTTATACATACCACAATAAAGATGAGGACAACAGTTTGAAACATCAAAATTATTAATGACTTAGTTATTTAGTAAAAAAAAACAAAAAAAAAAAAAAAAACAACAATTTTGCAAAATGGTTTTGATATACAAAATGAGGCAGATGGTGATACTGTTTACTATGACACAAAAAATAAATATTCCACACTAGGCGGCTTTGTTGGGGTGAAACTGAATTCACTAACCGCTTTGGTGGGGGTTAGTTCAGCTGACAGCAAGGGTCAAATATTACAAAAGGTCAAATTCTCTAAACTTTTTAACTCTTGCCAACAAAGGAGATTGTTTTTTCGGTCTGAGGAGTAACCTCAACAAGATCTCATGGGACTTGTTAATTCAACCTAGCAATTGCTAATTATTCTGTTCACCTTGTATCTTTGCTTAGTAACCCTTTTCCTCTATCCTTAATACTTTTAAACCTTTGAGATTTTTAAGATTTTGTTGTAAACATACAAAAAATTCTTGAAAGACAAAATTGTCGACCTTCACTTTAATATTTGATATCTGAATGTTTTCTCACAAGAAACAAAGTATGCGTGTATTTACCCAACCCCTCCGCACAAGCAGGATGTGACACAATTCCAGGACTTGAACTCGTCTCGCTGTGTCCGTTTCCTACGACAGTAACCATTACACCACATGCTTCCACCATATGAGACACAATTCAACAGCGGATACTTTTTCCTAAGACCATGAACGTGACAAACCACACTGGACTGTGAAATGCGGAGCTTGCCTCATACGGTAATCTGAACATTAGTTATATAAATGAGAGTAATCTCCCTTGTTTGTTTCACTTTGAGGAAGCAATATGTTTTGGTCAGTCATTTTCATTTCACCGTAAATCTACACTGAAAATACGAATTTGTTCGAATCAATACAACTGCATGTTTTAACATGAAAATATCATAAAATGTGTTCTTAATAACAATTAAGTTCATTTCAAATAATGCGCAAGTACAATTAAGGAGACATTTTATGATATTTTTGTGACATTAAGGCCCAGTTCAAACTCGTAAAGCTAGGTTTACCCAACCTCTCTGCACAAGCAGAATGTGACACAAGGTCTATTTTTAAGCAAAGTTTAACAGGTTTGAATTCAGAGTTTTCATTCTCTTAGACCGGTTGCCACGCCAAGCTTAAAGAGTCCAGTCAGCCCTACTATTTACCCATAGCTGGAGGGAGAATAGTTGGATGCATACTTTTCCCAAGGGTATTAGCGCAATGTGAAATGCAAACAATCTCATTCAGGATTTGAACTCTGGCCACCAAGTCCATTTCCTACAATGATAACCATTACACTACGAGCGCCTCGATTATAAAGCAATAAAGTTCACATTAGACCAAATCTGAATTATCATTCTGATTTCAACTTTTTCTGATAATGGTTTAAATAGATAATAAAGGTAAAGAGTACTTTATTGGGTTATGGTGAGACGCACATTGATTGTAGATAACTAGAGTGGGTGTGTGTGTGGGGGCACGAATGTGATGGGGGGGGAGGGAGGTTTACAATGTAGACACACACGTCACCTCAGGCAGACAATTTTGAATATTCATATGGCATGACGATACAAGTAATTCACATTTATGATAAGGTCACAACACAGACGCAACAAGACTAAGACCATACAAATACAGCAGCAGCACCACAAGAACAGTGTCACATGTAATGTTACACCGAAAGTAAGTTACATTGTGACATAGGTATTATAAGAACAGTATTCATATATGTACAGTGTCGGACCAAAGAAAAAAAAAAAAAATTCTGATCAAGATTTGGTCTAAGTTAATTCACTGTTTTTGTTGGAAAAAAACATTTTTTTTCTTAATTTTTGGTCCTTTCAAGTGATAAGACCTTTTTATTCTCTGAAAACTTTTTGAAAAGTAACAAATTTCCAATATTGATTGAAAACACCAAAAACTAATTAAAAAACAAAAAACTGAACCCGTTCATAAAATAAAATAAAATAAGTGAATATCATTGAAAAAAAAAAAAAAAAAAATCTGGAAGATCTAAATGTCTTACTGATGGTTGGTTTGTTGGTCGAATTTTACGGCATGTCAACCCTTGTTGGGTTACTAAATATCTTACTGAGTAAAAGTAAAAGAACCAAAAATTTATAACATTAATAAATAATTAAGTAAAGTAGACAGAATGTCCTATTGTCTAATGGTTGGTTAGTTGGTTGGTTTGTTAGATTTTACGGCATGTCAACCCTTATTGGGTTATCTTATGCTGAAGACATTTATTTCTATTTGATGAATATTCAAATTTTTAAAAACATTTTTTTCTTTCTATTCAAACTATAGATGGGACCCTAACAGGTAATACCACTCCAGGTTAGAGTGGATCTTGGAGTTGAAGGAGTACTCCACACTCCACAGAACTCTAAAATTGGAACTTCACCATTAGATGCAGTTTAACATTAGACCCAGGACATGCCTATTGTTGGTATTTCACTAGCATTAGACCAGGGAGATTATTTTTGCTCTAAGGTGGAGCACCACACCAATCATCAGTTCCCCACTTTTAGAAAAAAAAATTTTTTCTCTGGAAACTGTAAATTTACCTAAACCAAATCTTGTCTAAAATCACAATACAAACAGTAGTAGACATAAACAACCTTCACAAGGTACAATATTACATCATAAAAAAGATTTGACACCAATGTTCCAGACAAAATGTCACATTATTTTACTTGCCTACATAACTATATGATTTGAGTTCTAACACAGTATTATGTGAATGACATGAATGCATTTCATTGGACAACAAAAACGGAATTTACAAAATAAATCTTACACTATGTTTTGACATAGAGACAGTATCCCACATGATTATATAGGCAAGTTGCTTTTGTAACAGAAATACATTGTACAAGGTGGTCCAAAAGTTTTGTCATCTCTACATATGCTTTTAACTTTCATTATCTTTTGTCTTAATAATACAATATATATCATTAATAATAATAATGATAATAATAATGGCAGATCACAGAGTGAAATTGAAAGAAAATGAAAAGACATATACTTGGACCTTGCTAGAGAACTGAAAAATATGTGGAACATGTAGGTAAAGGTCGTACAAATTGTAATTGGGGACCTTGGAAGGGTCCCCAAGGATTTGGAAAAGAGTCTTGGTGAACTGGAAATTAGAGCTAGAATTGAGACCATCCAAATAACAGCATTGTTAAGATCAGCTAGAATACTCAGAAGATTTCTGGAGAGCCAAAAAAACTAGCAGTCACTCACCCTCCAGGAATGACCGGCTAAGGCGGGTGTGAAAAACTCTCATGGAGTGAAATAGTAATATGATTTTTAATTTCATGTCTTATTTCAAGTAATTATAGCTGATTAATTGGGAGTTTGGAAAGGGGTGACAAGACTTTTGGACCAACCTGTATGTCCAGTGTTGCAGACTAAAAACTGTAACCTGGTACATTTTGTTTTTTTCTTTATATTCCAGATCTACAATGCATTATTAAACTTTCTTTTTGTATAAAATGATACTATTGACCTTGCTGGGGGTTGGGTTATCACATTTAGGAATTGTTTTATGATTGTAGAGTACAAAATGACACAACCCGAGAAAATATTCTGGTTGGTTGCGCGCGCACGCACACAAACACACACTTACATACTTACTGATGGTCAGTACTTTTAGGTCAGTTGTTGCCAATAAATTGTAACCATAAAAGAAAATGATATGATACAAAAAAAAAATAAATAAATAAAATGGAAGAGGAATCTGGAAAGGGAGAGAAGATTAAATTTCACAGAAAAAAAAACAAAAAAAACAAAACAAAAAAAAAACAAAACAAATTTACAAATTTTAGATAAAAAAATATATGTTGACATTTTTAATGCTGACAAGGAAAATATTTAGCTTTTTTTGTTTTTGTATTTTAAATAATTCTTTTTTTTTTAATCAAGGGTTAAGAGGTTTATTCTCTCCAGTTGTGTTTTGTAAGAAAGTGAAAGTTATCAGCTTTATTTTCCAATCATTTCTTTGTTTTTTTTTTCCTTTTTTAAAATATACATATAAAGTCAGGGGCAGGGTCTTTAATTCTTCAACTGAGATTTTTATAAAGTATCGGGGATTTATTTTCCAGTCATGGTAGGGGTTTTATCTTCCAGTTAACTTATTTTTTTTATCTTAAAAATGTTTTCATAAAGGCATGGCCTTCAGTTTTCCAGCTTTGTGTGATTAAATAAAGTCAAGGGTTGGGTCTTTATTTTCCAGTCACATTTTTTTCTATTTATTTATTTATAAACTCAAGTGTATTGGCTTTTCTTTTCTGATTGTATTTTCATTTTTTCATTTTTAATAAAGTTAGGGGGCAAGCTTTTTCATTTTCCAACTGTGTTTCTTTTAAAGGTTAAGGACAATGGCTTTATATTAATGTGCTGTTTTTTTTTTAATAAAGTCAAGAATAAGGTCTTTAATTTTCTAAATGTATTTTTTTTATTAAGTCAAGAGGATTTATCTCTCAGCCCTATTTTGTTTATTTATTCAGTATCAGCTTTCATTTTCCAGTTGTGATTGTTTTTCTGTATTACAAAATATTTCATATTTTTACTAAATTTTTTCACTCGACTTTAAAGGCCCTGTTTGGGTAGGGGAAAATAAATTAGTAAAAATAAGAAACATTTTGTAATAGTGAAATAAGAAATAAGAATTGTTTTTTTTTTTGAAAAGATTTTTTTCGAAAAGGATTTCTTTATTTTCAAATCTTAAATTATTATTGAAAATTGATTTAATCTGCAATCAAAACTAATTTGAAAAGTTTCAATTAGTTTATCTGACATGAGATGAGTTGCAAGACATTGAACAATAATAATCAATTGGATATACAGTGGACTGGAACACAAAAGAGAAAAAAAAATGTATATATATATATATATATATATAAAAAAACTGCTTAAATGAAAAGTTGTCATTTAAGGTAACGATGCAAATCTATCAGCATTGTGTCAATGCCAATAGAGTACTGTCAGAGCACTGGGGTCTTGACACTAAAAAAAAAAAATCTTAGGGCAAAGTTAGCCATAAAAATTTCTGTGTCTAAAAAAATTCCACTATATTCATTGTCATCACTAAACCAAGTGACACAGTTTAATTTAATTTGATTTTTTAAATGAT
The DNA here is from genome assembly GCA_023376005.1 of Doryteuthis pealeii. Taxonomy (NCBI): domain Eukaryota; kingdom Metazoa; phylum Mollusca; class Cephalopoda; order Myopsida; family Loliginidae; genus Doryteuthis; species Doryteuthis pealeii. The sequence goes on from CM042154.1 coordinate 480,175, forward strand.
TTTAAATCTATTTTGAAAATGTTTTTTTAAATTTACAAAAAAAAAAGTGATTTTTATTCACTATCTTCACATGACAGTGACTTTAAGTATCATATTAAAAATAAATTATTACATCAAATTGTATTAAAATAAATCATTTATTGTATTAAAATAAGATATAAAAATTATTAAATGATTTTGTATAAAATTTTCATTAGATTAATAAAATGATTGTGTTTTACATATTAGTTACTGTTTGTTTTGTAAAATTCAAGACAAAAAAATTCAAATGATATCTTTGAAAGTTTTAAAAAAAAAAAGATAGGTTAATATATACAATGGAATTTTGGGGGGCACAGAATTTTTTGTGACTAACATTGGCATGAAGTTTTGTAAAGGATTTCTTTTTTTTTTTTTTAAAGAGGATGTCTAGATCGCAGAACTCTGATAATACAGCAATTAGAAATCCATCTTTGACTATTGATGAAGACACTCTTGGAGAAAACAGTGCATGTATATATGCATGGAGACGCCATTATACATGCACACATTTTTGTATTGTTGGAGAAGTTAGTTTTCAAAACAAGGGAGGTAACCCAAGTATTGTTATGATAATTACCTCCCTTTGAATTTACAGTAAATGCAGAAAAAATCTTTTTCAACATCACGGAGAGAATAATCTTAGAAAGAAAAAAAAAAAAAAAAAAAAAAAAAAAAGAAAAAGGATCAACACTCACCAGGCCTCACCAGATAATTACAATCAGACAGCATTCTTGTTGAGAAGTTGGCCAGGGTGTAAGTTTTTCCCAACAAAACCCCTAACACGATACTGCCTTAACTTTCAAATCTAGTTTGCCATGATTGCTTATATTTCCTCCCAGAAGGAAAACTGGACAAATGAAAACCAACATAAAAAAAAGAAAAATCCCCGAGAAAAAAACTACAATTTTGGAAAAAGCTCCTTGGTTTTCCTGTGTCACTCAAGATCCTGGAGGTTAATGGTTGTTCCAGAGAATTCGCTTGAAGAGACACCATGTTCAGACACTGCATCCCCTGTTGTAGTTGAGGTAGCATCATGTAGGGACAGGTCTGGTACAAGACTACTCTCCCCTGGATATAATTCAGGGTTCGGTGGATCATCCTGTAACAACAAACATTGCTTATCATTAATTACAATCTCAATCAAGAGTGATATCAAATAATAGAAGTTACGCTTAATAAAATAATACAATAAATAAAGATTTTTTTTTTGTTTTTATAGTGTGTTAGAAACATTAATTATAAAATGTAATAAGATATTTTTTTTTGAAGGCAAAATAATGCAAATTTATGTTGAAAAACATATTTCTTTAAATTTTTTTTTTTCTTTTTTTTTTCGGAGTTAAAATCCATCTTCAGAGAGTTCTTCATAGAGTTGAAAAGTTTCCATCTGTGTTTGTTAAATCAACTCTGGTCTAATTCCGTTGAATTTGATGGAGATTTAAAGTTTGGCAGAGATCGTAAAGTTCCGTTAAGTCCCGTGAGGTGTTGTATTTGTGGGAAATTTGAAATCATTTAAGATTATTTAATAATAATTCCCCGCTCTGGGCATATTTCAATTAGGATGTGGTACAAGATCAATTTTTTTAAAGTAGATTTTTGCAGGTTTGGATTCAGTTTTCCCTTCCCATGTGGCCTTTTAACATGATAAAAGTCTCCCCCAATTTGTGTAGAGGTATCTAGTAATCTTTAGAATTCATTTATGCAGCATAAACATGTAGAAGGTCACAGAGCTGAACATCAGCTGAAACATTGAGCTAAAAACAACAAGGATAAAGATACTAGTTATCCCTTCTCCTACACAATTTTTTCCCCTGAATAATACTGGCATACAAGATGACAAGTTTTGAAATTAGTGGTTGGCAAGCGTGTGTTACCTGTAAAAGCTGTGTTTGGACGTATGTGATTCCAGTTTCTGGGTCCCTCAGTGTGATTCCATGCTGAGGAAGGCTTTCTGTGTGGCTAAATAGGGGGGCAGAATTTACAGCAACTGATAACAGCTTTTCAGAATCTGAAAATACAAAAAGAGAATATTTTATGAAAGGGTCAACAACAATGGAACCCATTAAAATAAAATTAAAATAAAAATTGCTTTTTTGTTACAATTTATAGCACTGGATATTGTAGTTATCATCAATCCATGGATATTACAGGATATTGTAGTTATTATGTATCCATGGATACTATAGAATATTGTAGTCATCATCTATCAGTGGATATTATAGGATATTGTAGTTATCATATATGAATGGTAGTTATTATCTATCCATGGATATTATATAATTATCACCTACCAATGACCAAGCAAGAGGAAATGATTTCAAAATTCTCTTTTTTAAACAAGTGAATGGATGTTTAGTAAAAAAGAAAATGAAATTGTCAAACCAAATTCAAGTTTTGGCTACAAACATTTATTTTCATTCCATTTGCTCCAGTATAAAGTATCAATACAAATCTGCCCCAGTTGGACACATGGCGCAATGGATATACAAGTTGAGTTAATACAGTTCTATGTGGCAATCATCTATAGGTTGCAGGTTCAATCTTGACCATGAATGATAATAACATACTCAACATAACTTAACACTTGTAGTCGTTAATGGAATGAGAACAGTCTACCCCAGAGGTTTGAATAGGGGGGTTGGTTTGAAGTTCCGTGAAGGCTCCCGACTTCAACAAGAAGGTTTCTAAGTTCGATAACAAACTCCTGAAAATGGCCAGAGGGCACATCGGCCAAAACATTTTGTGTATATAAGAATAAAGATGAGGACATGAGTCCAAATAATCCAAATTATCAAGTCTCATCTAAAAAGTTCAAACAATAAAATCTGCCCCCACTCGGTCGTATTTCCCCCCAATTTAACCATAATCATAATTTGATGAAAGAATTAGGCTCCTTTTGAACTTTTGATGGCAAAGGCATGAACGAGCTCCTCCCTGCTCCAATATATTGACAAAATGTCTCATCATTGGTATACTGCAATTGTTAATGAAAAGAATGATGGTTGGTAGGATTTTATGAAATTTACATTAAGGTAGGTCGATTTTGGAACTGTAACGTCTCCCATGTGGCAAAAGTTACAAATTAACAAAGAATTGTAGCAAAAAATATTTTTCTTCAAAACTTTGGCTTCATTTAAGGAAATAGATTTCAATCTTTTAAAATGTATTCATTGTTACAGCTTAATTATTTGTTAAAAAGCAGCAGATCAAAAGTGTCAGTGGTGATGGGGGGGGGGTATATTTTCAATTTGAATTCTAGTTATATTTCATTTGTTTTGTATAAAATGACAACCTTCTCTGTTTAAATATTGAAATGCTAAATTTTCTACCCAAATTCTAAGCTAAATGTTGCAAAAATGAGGATTTTTGGTGCATTTTAGTAGATGATCTTTGATGCTATTTCCTCAAACGATGGTGCAAATAAGAGATCTAGTTTTTGGTATCAGTATTTATACCAATACACAACTTTCACTATTTGAGAGAATTTGAAATTTTTTTTAAAGTGAAAAATCGACCCACCCTAATGTACATCCTTCAGTTATTTTATGTTGAAGATATTTTTATTTTATTCATTCTTGTTGGGTATTCAAAATGTTCTTAAAAACTCATTTTTTGATCTATTTAACCCATAGATGGGACCCTAACAGGTGGGACAGAGTGGACTTGGGAGTAATGGCAATGAAGGGGTACTCTACACTCTTCAGAGCTCTAGAATTGGAACCTCACCACTAGATGCAGCCTAATACCCAGGACACCAAGATCCTTAGCCACTGCCTTCTAGCATATATATGATAACAAGGTTAGAGAGTTTACCATAAGAACAATATGGTCAGGACAATCATATAGGTGCTAGGGCTTGACATGTCAAGCCAATTGATCGAGAGGGGGGTGCTCACTGACTGCCCATCTAATCCAAGTAAGGGCCAAAGTGGAGTATTTTCATGTCATGGACTCCTCAGTTACCAGGATTTCATCCTTAAGTATCATGGGTAACCACCCACGGCCAACAGGTAACCCCATTGGTGTTTGCCGAGTCTTACTCCTCTGCAGAGGTGCAGTAAGTCTATTTTACTACCCTTGACGCTATGTTTTAAAAAGAATGAGTAAGAGAACACTTCCTTGACAGAAGCATTAAAAAAATGAAAACATTGCACTCATTGTCTCCCTTGTCAGGGGTCAAGTGATCAGGGGTCATGAAAGGATCAAGATGGTAGTTTGTGTTGCATTTTTTTTTACACATCACAGGCCCTTGAGTTCTAAACTGACATTATGGTGATTTTTTAAAATTAAAGGTAACTGTATTTTCCATAATAATAATATGAATATCTAATTATCATAGGCACTACAAAAATCTTCAGTTATTTCCTATAAGTCTAACATGATCAAAGGGGAACCACTCTTGACTGATAAATCATTTATTTATTTATTGATCTACCAGGAAAAAAGAAGACGGGTTAGGGTTAGGGTTTAGAGTTAGTTTAATGGGAAAATAAATAATTTATCAGTCAAGAGTGGTTCCCCTTTGATCATATTTAGACTTATAGGAAATAACCAAATCTTCTCTCATTTTCATTTTAAAAACGAATTAAAATTGATTTAAATAATCAATTTTAATTCGTTTTTAAAAAAAAAAAAAAATGTCAACTTTTTGTCTAAGTTGAAAAGTTAAAATCCTCACTTACCTGCTGAGACATAATCCGATGTTCCAAGCAAAACCGGATCCGTTGATCCTATAATGGAATTGGATAGTGGATTATTGATGCTAACTCCTGAAATAGATTAGAAAAAATTAAAAAATAATTGACAGGAAATGAAAACGCTAAAAAGAAAGTAACACAAAATATTTAAAACATCCATAGAGACTTTTACCTATTTTTATTTCTAGATGAAACACTGTCAATTATTATTATTATTATTATTATTATTATTAACTAGCAAAGAAATGCAACCTCTGGGCACAAGTAATTAAGTTTTAATATAATTAGATATCATATTGAATTAGAAAGATTAATGGAATTAAATACGAACACAAAAAAGATTAAACTTCATTCTAATTGATTTCAATATAAAATTATACATATTTTAATACGTTTGAGAATAAACAATAATATTAGAAATCAATAACACCAAGTAATTATTTATTAAACATAGTTTTGTTAAAACCATTATGCAAATTATTCACACCATATACTTAAGAAATGAATGTTTACATAGTATATCATACTATGTAGATATTTATTTCTTAATGATAAATAACACACATCGCAAGATATGGGCTGTTTTGAGGCAAATCTATCTCGGCTGGATCTTAATAGAGACATTATTAATAAATAAGATGCTAATTAAGATTAAATAATGATTAATAACCATTTAGAATATAATGTAAATAACAAAGGGAATTGTGACATAGGTGGTGACATAGTTTTGGTTACAGACACATGCACAATCTCCAATATAATAAGATAATCTATATATAATGGAGATCCTGGGTCTGTCTGTAACTGAAACTATGCCACTGCTTACGTCACCATACCCTCAGAAATTGTGTAAGTTTATCAATGAGTATTTAATTTATAGTCATTAATACATAGAATAAAGAACAACCTTGTATTATATATACTCAGAAATTAAGTATGAAACATTAAATGGCCCACATTGTTAAAATAAGTTTTAATAAATACATGCCCATTATTATTGATTTATATATAGTTTGTTTTATTCTAATATATATCATGTGGTGTAATAGTTAGCAAGCTAGATTCGCAAACCATTGGGCGCCCTTTAATTCTGGCCTTGTGCCACATCTAAGCTGAGCTTAGTAAATAAGTATATCACAAGTATGGGGCATCTGGCGAGAAGTGAACTTGCTATTCAATAGTAATGGATCTGCAAGACTAGTTGGTTAACTATTTCAACCACGATGAGATGCCCAAGCAAATACAACTGTAAGCTCAAGTCTGTTTTGTGATTTAACTGATGATATAAAAACATTTGAGAAAAGTTAGAATCTGATCTTTTCTCACTAAAGCTATGAGTAAAATAGTAGAGAATGAGTGGTTGAGAGAGAGAGAGAGAGAAGGTTGGAAAAGAGACATAGAGAGAAAGAGAGAGAGGTTGGAAAAGAGACATAGAGAGAGAGAGAGGGTGAGAATAGACAGAGACATAGAGAGGGAGAGAGAGAGAGAGGTTGGAAAAGAGAGAGATAGAAAGAGAGAGAGAGAGTAAGGGTGAGAATAGACAGAGAAAGAGGAAGTTGGAAAAGAGAAACAGACAGACATAGGGAGAGAGAGAAAATGAGAATAGACAGAGAGATATATAGAGAGAGGGGGAGAGAGAGAGAGAGAGATTAGAAAACAGAGAAACAGACAGACATAGAGAGAGAGAGAGAGAGTGAGAAAAGAGAGAGACAGGCATAGAAAGAGAGAGAGAGAGAGAGAGAGAGAGTGGGGGGGGTGATAATAGACAGAGAGGGAAAGGGGAAGAAAAATAGATACACAGAAAGATAGACAGGTGTGAATGAATCTTATATCTTCTCCCTACAAGCGATGCATGAAAATAGTAGGGTAGACTAGTTTGTTTTTTTTAGTCTTGGTACGTCAGGTCAAGGAGAAGGAAAACTGAATTTAAATCAGCTGTTCTCAGTTTAAAAATGAACCTAATGTTATACCATTCTCAAAGGAAAGGGTTAAGGTAAATCCATAAAACTATATCATCTTGAATATCAAATGACAAACTTGAGGAGATAGAATCTGGTATTAAAAAACCGTTAAAAAAGATTTACCTGATAAAGGAGTGGCTGAGAGAGAGGGGGGTAGGAAGAGAGAGAGAGAGGGAGATACATACAGACAGAAAAAGAGAGTGTAAGGGGTGAGAATAGATAGACAGAGACATAAAAAGAGAGAGGGGGTGAAAGAAAGATAGATAGAATCTTACCTCTTCTCCCTATAGCTTAGAGAGAGAGAGAGGTAGGAAAAGAGAGAGAGAGAGAGAGAGAGAGATGGAGGAAAAGAAGGAAAGATAGACAGAGACATAGAAAGAGAGTGTGAGGGGGTGAGAATAGATAGACATAAAAAGAGACAGAGAGGGAGAGAAAGAAACACAGATAGGTGGGAATGAATCTTATCTCTTCTCCCTACAGCTGAGAGAGAGAGTGAGAAAGAGAGGGGGAAGAGGCAGAGAAAGCGAGAGAGGGGGAGTAAAAGAAATAAAGATAGACAAACAGGTGGAAATGAATCTTATCTCTTCTCTCTATAACTATATAGAATCCATTAAAAAAAAAAATTACCTGATACAGGAGTGGCTTGATTGACTGTGTGTGTCTGCTGTCCTAATGATTCCAGGGGTGGGGTCTCATTCATCTCATTTGTAACCAGGAGAGATACCAAGTCAAAACGGGAACTATCTGAGGCTAAAAACAAGAGAAAGAAAAAATTTCATACAATTGTTAGGAAGAGTCAAATTTGTAAAGTTCATTTACAATTAGGCAAAAAGAAAAAGAATCAACCAGAGAAAACAGCCCAACAAGAGAAGATGGAGGCTGAATTAGCAGCAGACAGTAAGCAGCCCTCATCTATCATCTCTACTCTGTCTCTCTCTCTCCCATTTATATACCCAATGTGTTATAAGGGGTATATAACAAGATATTAGTTAAGAAAAAAACAGAAAAAAAAAACAGAACCTACCTGAAGTGTTATTGGCGTTGTAGTGTTTCATGATATGGTTGCGGAGATTGACTTTGGTTGTGTATTTCTTCTGACAGCCTTTCATTGGACATGGGTAGATAAACTTTTCTCCAGAATGATCGTGTTTCTTTAGGTGAATGTACAGGCTGCTTTTGGCAGTGAAACGGGTCTTACAACCTTTAACAAACAGCAGAGAGAGAATTACTTTAACAAACAGCACAGAGTTATTATAGGGTTGCATGTTATTATGATTCAATATTTCATAAAAATAACTTTTCTGTATTTTGTAAAATTATAAAACTTGAAACTAAAAACATTTAAATACTCAACCCCTCTCAACATCGCATCCAGTGAGACTAAGAAAAAATATTGGTAATTGTTAGGGAGAGTTATCTCCCCCTAACGATTTGAACTGGACTCTCTAAAAAGGAGGAGGGAAAAACAGACTGCACAGCAGATCAGAACCGAGCAGGTCATACACTCTCATCCTCATTAAGCTAGAACTCTAATCATCCACTGTATTCCTGTCAGTGAAGCAAATAAAACAAGTATTGTTATTGTTAACAATTTCCCTGTTTTTATTATTATTTCTGTTATCCCTACATCTCGGATATAACAGTAATATTCAATTGATTTATTGAATGGAAACTGATTTCAGTTTAGCTCAATTGGTAGAGCAACTGCCTAGGAACCACAAAGTTCTGAGTTTCGATACTGGGCCTCGCCAACTCTGCACATGACTAGCATCGAGCAAATGGATTAGCTCAGTGAGTAGAGCATCTACTTAGGAGCCACAATGTTCCAAATTTTGTAGCAGACCTCACCAACTCAGCACAGGAGTAATTAATGTTAATTACATCAACGATCCAGGGCCAAAGCCACTGGACCCCCCCACCCCAAGGGGAAGGAATTTGTAATTTTCCATTGCCGTTAGATGATCGCCATTTGAAAAGAAAGGGAAATAACTCTTACGTCATCATCTTGAGACACTATCACCAGAGATGGCATGTTTAGTTGTAAATTAACCCTTTCAAAGTTTAGCTGCCAATTTTCGCTTTCCTCCTCTACTCAGACTTTTAAGTAAAAAAACAAATATACCCCCCCCCCCTCCAAAGATCAGTGGCAATCTTTAATTAAGAGTAAATACTGTAAAAAGCCCAAAAAGTAACTCATGTCATCCTTAGAAAGATAAAACAACCACACTATCAATCTTATCTCATCTCTATCATCTAATCCAGGGTTTTTCAAACTGTGGGTCCCAACCTTTCAATGGGTCACGTGAAAAATAAAATGGGTTGCAACAAAAAAGAAAAGAAATCAAAAATACGCAAGTAGGAACAAAGTGAAAAATATAAGCAACTTTAAATATTGCACAGAACTCATGAATCGTTGGTTTTTACTGATTTCTCCCATGACACTCAGCCATCTTTAGAAATCAAACACAATATAATGAATGAATTATATAAATACAAAATGGATGTTATTGCAGTCAAAATGATTTCAAGGTTTTTTCACAGACTAGGGACAATCTCTCTCTCTCTCTCTCTCTCTCTCTCTCTCTCTCTCTCTCTCTCTCTCGTCTTGAATCGTTACATATTAAAATATGCAAATTGTTGATGCTGAATAAATGAACCTAATAAACAGAGTTTGTCTTATTACACCTAAGTATTTATGGGTCGTGATGCAAACTGTGGTTCTTGCTATGGGTCGCAGGACAAAACAGTTTGAAAAACGCTGATCTGTCTCTCTCTGCCTCTCCATTCTATACCTAAGATGTGAGTATACAACAAGAGAGTTATTTCCTATAACTCCAACATAAAAAAAGGGGAACTACTCTGATTGACTGATAAATTATTTATTTATTTATTGATCTACTAGGAAAAAAGAAGTTTAGTCTAGATGCGACTAGTCACTTGCCGAGAGTGGATGTTGCTAGTCTATCTATACATATATAAAGGCTAGTTGGTGTGTATCTATGTATTCATGTTTGTCTGGATGGAACTATGAAAATAAAACAATTAATGACAAAGTAAATATATATACACGTTAAATATCACCAGTTCTTGCTTTTTGTGCAAAATTATGAAGATTTGATTCATATTCAAAGATATCTAAAAATTAAAATATACATAGAAATAGCATTGAAATTCTACTGAAAAATGTCTATCATTTGTAAATTTCACAAGTAAACAAATCAATGCACTGGGTCTTTTTTGCACACACCCTCTACCCAGTTGATGCTGGGTAGCTGCTTCTAGTAATAAATAAATGAAATCTGAAGGAAAATTATAAGACAAATAATGTTACTTACCATCAACAGAACACTGGAAAGGTTTTGTACCACTGTGTTTGACCATGTGACCCTTGAGATGTTCTGCTCTCAAAAAAGCTTTACCACATGCATTACAGAGCCATTTACGAACTCCTGTGTGTTTACTCATATGACGTTTTAATTTACTTGCAGTAGCAAATGCCCATGTACAACCCTGGATGGAAAAAAAAAAAAATAAAATAAATAAATATTTTGAATTTCTGCAAAACGCACAATATCTTATCATAATGGAGGTTGTGTGTAACCAAAACTATATTACTACTCAAGTCAAATTTCCCTTAGTTATTTACAACATATTCTCCATGATTTTATTTTTATTTAAACCTCAATTATTAATAAAATTGTTTTACATTATTAATACTGTTGGCCTTATCTTATAGCAAAAATCTTGGGGATAAATCTTAAAAGAAATCCATTAACAAGAAGAAATAACTGTAATTTTAATCTTTACTTCCTATTTTAACTAAATAGTTAAATTAGGAAAATTTAGCAATGAATCATGGGAGTGATGGAAGAGTAAGTTTCAGTCGTTCTATTTTTTGATTATACCCATCTCGGTTTCAAATCTTTTTATCTGCATTCTTATTTAGTTTCATTAGCCTTTCTAATTTAATATGATATTTTATTACATTAAAACTTAAATACTTGTACCCGGAGGGTGCATATATTTGCTAGTAAAAATAATAATAAAAATGACAATAAAAAACAACAATATAAAAATGATAATAATAAAGAAAAAAAGAAAAAAACGTACTACTTACATCAAACCTGCACTGGTATGGCTTCTCACCAGTATGACAACGCATGTGTAGTTTAAGTCGACACACTTTACTGAACATCTTTCCACAGCCTTCGTATTTGCACACCAACTCATTCCGATCTTGCTGATGGACTCGAGCGTGAGAACCCATACAATTTGGAGACAAGAAAACTTTGTCACAGCCTTCTACTGGACATCTGAAAAGTAACATTAGAAAAAAAAAACCCACAATGATCAAAAACTGCAAATACAAAATCCTGTAATTGTAAAACAATTTTATATGGAACTATATAGATGGAATATGCTGGTTTATTCTAACCTCCAATCTTTGGGTAGTGCGTCCAATGTAGCAAACATCACATTTGCATTTAAATTTCTAAATTAGACAACTTTTTTGGTGAGGGGGTCACACTATCTTTAAGATTGGTTGGAAAGAGCGTGTTGGATCTGAGAACAACTCGCAACTTAATTGAATTGATGCAATGGTTGACAGATTGTTTGATGCGTTCAAGTAATTGTAAAGATGTGTTGCCAATCCAAGGTAATCCCCACAATCTTAAAGATAGTGTGACCCCTCACCAAAAAAGCTGTTTCATTTATAAATTTAAATGCAAATGTGATGTTTGCTACATTGGCTGCACTACCCAAAGACTGGAGGTTAGAATAAAGCATATTTCATCTGTTATCCGCAACAATAACTTGGAACTATATAGGTATTTACAAACCCCTTAGCATGAGTAGGATGTGACACAAGGTAAATTTCTTAAGTGGAGTTAATTATACAGAACTATATATCCATTACTATAAACTGATTGGTTGATTAATTTTAACATCATTGTCAATCCGTTTAGGTTGGTTGGTTTGCTGGTTGTTTTGTTTTACAGTACATCGATTCTTTTCAAGTCATTTTGATAAAAGTTTCTGTAATGTAATGTCACCTCCATAGTTTTAACATTCATTACTTTTTGTTTTAATAATACAATATATAATATCATTAATCATAATACATCTCTTATTATAATGGAGATTGTGTGTTTGTATGTCTGTAACCAAAACTATATCACTACTTAAGTCACAATTCCCTTAGTCATTTACATCACATTCTCCATGATTTTATTTTTATCTAAACCTCAATTATTAATGAAATTGTTTTACATTATTAATACTGTTGGCATTATCTACATACTAGTAACATGCAATTGTATTTATATATACAACAAAATAGCAGTTTACAGTGTGAATGGGAAGGCTAATTTGCATATTGATATTAAAAAATTGATTTTAATAAATATATGCTTAGTATTATTGATTTCTAATTGTTTGGTTTTATCTTAATGAATATGAGCAAAAGTCTTGGGGATAAATCTTAAAAGAAATCCATTAACAAGAAGAAATAACTGTAATTTTAATCTTTACTTCCTATTTTAACTAAATAGTTAAATTGGGAAAATTTAGCAATGAAAGATGGGAGTGATGGAAGAGTAAATTTCGGCTGTTCTATTTTTTGATTATACCTCCCTCTGCTTCAAATCTTTTTATCTGCATTCTTATTTAGTTTCATTAGTCTTTCTAATTTGATATAATATTTCATTACATTAAAACTTAAATACTTGAACCTGGAGAGGGTGCATATATCTGCTAGTAATAATGATTAATTTTCTATTTCATTCATAGTGGCTCATTTCATTATAATTGATTAATTAGGATTTATATTTTGATAAGGGTTTGACAAGACTTTCGGACCATCCTATACTTTTAGGTAAAGTAAAAAAAAAAGTAAAGTTGGTGCAGTGGACTGTTGTTAGTATCTGCCGGACAACGAGGGAGTCTATCCCCTTTTCGCTAGTGCTAGATCAGGGAGAATGTTTTAGCTGAGGTGTAACACCACACCTACCATCAGCTCCCAACTTTAATGCACAAATCAGATTATCCAGTCTGTGCTACTGCTACTCATGCACTTAGTTAGTGGGGATCAGTATCAAACCAGGAACCTTGCGATTCCAAGTCAGGTGGCTCTAACAACTGAGCTAAACTGGGCCCTTAGTAGCACAAATATAGGTCACTTGGGTTGTAAGGGTTAACTCCCAGGAGGAGCAGCATAAGACTGTTATTTTTTTACCTACAGATAAAATACGGAACACTGAATGAAGTGCGGGTGGTGTTAAAATACAGAACACTGGGAAGTGCAGTGGTGTACTGGTTAGAGTCACAGGAAATGGACTCGTCCACCCGAGTTCAATTCCTGGACGAAGACACAGTTCACATAGCGCTAATACCCTTGGGAAAGGTATGAATTCAACTATTCTCCCTCCAGCTATGGGTAAATAGTAGGGCAGACTGGGCTCTTTAACCTTGGTTAGGCAACCAGTCTAGGAGAAAAACTCTGAATTCAAACCTAGTCACTACTAAAATAGACTCAGGCCTACTTAGTGATCTATTTCAATTTTTTAAAAAAAGAATGAAAATGCAAGACCAGGTTGTTGGAAATGAACAAGGTTTTATTTAACTGTTAACATTCTGTTGAGAATTTTTTAAGTCCAGAGCATTTTTATAAGGATATATAAAAAAAAATGGCTAAAAATGACCTTTGCATCTAAGGTTACCTGCTATTTCCCTTAAATCAAAGATTTCTAAATATGTTTAATATTACATTTAAACAAAGGCTATCGTTTGGGGTGGATTAGGAAAACGAAGGAGACTTCTGGCCGGGTGGAATGAGGTGGTATAGGACTTTAAGAGTTAACATATGATAGAGAATGCTTCTAGCCTAAAAGTAACTTAACTAACTCAACTGTGTTGTGCACATGTGTCTTGACCAAATGAATCCCAATCCAAAAGTGTCATGGTGGGAACCCCACTTCCAGGTTCCCATCAGATCCCCTACTGATCAAGGGGGGTAACTCTAGATTTCGTTAGGTCAAAGACCAACAACTTACTTGTATGTTTTCTCCACATCGGTATGGTTCTTGAGGTGAAGGTCTAATTGCCGTTTGGTTGGGAAGCGCTGATCACAGTTGGGTTTTGGGCACACTTCATTGCAGGGTCGTTCATGGAGCTTCTTGTGGGAATTTAAATTATAGATAGTTGTGAACTTCCTGCCACAGCCATCAATATCACACTGCAGGAAAAAATAAAAAAAATAAAAAAGGAAAAATTAATTTTTTTAAAGTTCTATACAGAGCATCACTAATATTAATTTTTTTCACAATTTTTGCTGAGAGTTTTAGCTTTTATCAAAAGAATAAACGTTGCTTGAAATTTGAAAAAAAAAAAAAAAAATTATAGGAAATAACCAAATGTCATATTGTTCATTATCACAAATACATAGTTTGGTTTGGTTTGGTTTGTTTTGTTTTACAGCATATCAACCTCGGTGGGTCATTTAATGCCGACAAAGTTGTGAAATAAATTCATTCTTAATGCATAATACAATTTTGTTTATAAACTCATGTTTTTCTATTTAACCCATAGATGGGACCCTAACAGGTACTACCACTCTGAGTCAGAGTGGAACAGGGAGTATTGGTGATGAAGGGGTGCTCCACATTCTCCAAACCTCCAGAACTGGAACCTCACCATCAGATAGAGTTTAACGTCATTCCTAGGACATGTAGACCCTCAGCCACCGCCTTCTAGCACCCATATGATAAGAAGGATTGGGGTTTGCCATAAGGGCACTGGGGTTGGGGCAATCATATAGGTGCTAGGGCTTGATGTGACCAGCCGATTGTTTGGCAGGGGCCTCTCCGACCGCCCATCTAGCCCAAGAAAAGCCTAAAGTGGAATATTGCAAGTCATGGACTGCTCAGCCACCTGGGTTCTATCCTTAAGCATCACGGGTCGCCACCCATGGCCAACAGGTGGCCCCATTGGGGGAGTTTTACCCCTCTGCAGAGGTGCAGTCGGTGCATTCTAATGCCCCAGCCGACAGGGCGGTATAAATACATAATTAATGAACTTACAATGTAATCTTTTCTTCCCTGATGAGATTCAAAGTGCCGTTTAAGTTTGTAGGCAGTTGTGAATGCCCAGTCACAGCCAGGCTCATTGCACTGGAACAATAAAACAAATAAGTACAAATAAGAAAACGGGAAAAATAGAATAGACAATAAAAAAAAATATGGTTAAATTGAACTTAACGGATCTAAATTCCACCATCATATGTCACCCCACTGAAAGAAATGTGACACTATGGTTAAGTGAGAACATGGTCAGAAAAAAAAAAAAAAAAATAGAATGTGTTAAGCCCAGGCATATGTATATGGGTGGGTGGTTGTCCTTTAAGGACACAAAGGTTTGGGCAGTAGAATTTAAGAGAATTGAACGGCCACCATGAAATTAAGTTAGTTATATCTTTAGGTATCTATGTGTTAAGAGAAAAAAGCTGTTTTTATGAGAAAATCTCTTTGGAGGGAATTAATGATCTGAATAGTGGGGACGTTCAGACTGAAAAAAACATGTAATTGCTTTAATCTTAAGGGGATTCGCAGACAAAAAGTTTGAGATTTAAATTAAGTACCGAGCATCTGGGTGGTTGAATCC
The DNA here is from genome assembly GCA_023376005.1 of Doryteuthis pealeii. NCBI lineage: Eukaryota > Metazoa > Mollusca > Cephalopoda > Myopsida > Loliginidae > Doryteuthis > Doryteuthis pealeii. Next base: position 495,512 of record CM042154.1, read on the forward strand.
ATGGGGATGGGTAGGGATGGAATTTACATATATTCAGCCAAGCTCCAGCCCTTGGGTGAGTTTTTCGTCCAGCAGTCGAGGTAATAGTGTCGTCTCAGTAGCAGCAGAGATAGAAAATAGCCCGGGACCCACATCAATGAAGCCAGTAATCGACTTAGAGTTTAAACAATTTTCTTGCCAGCTGACATAAACCTAAGTATACAGTACTCCACCTCAAACTGCACAGAGTGTCACAACTTCCCCTTCCATCAGCGTCCTGTTATCAGACTTTGTGTTTTGTTTTGTTTTGTTTTTTTAAATCCTTGTGAACCTGTCTCTGACTCATGCCCTTCAAATCGGCCAGCACAGAATATCACAACTTTGGGGTCATAGACATTGTGCAATGAAGGTGCAGCAAGTGCAGACCGGGTATTGTCACAGAAAAAAAAATGACCAAAAATCAGGAAATTAACCAAATTCAATGAAATTTTCAGTGTTGATGTATTAATGAATAAAAGATATAATGCACCAGTTATTTTATTTAAAAACCTTTACATTTTTTCAGGTCAGTTAACTTTGAATGACGTATCTTGGAGAATCTGTGTTACGCCTCAAAGATACATAGATCAATGTTAACTGACCTGAAAAAATGTAAAAGGTTTTAAATAAAATAATTGGAGCATTACATCTTTTATTCATTAATATATCAACACTGAAAATTTCCTTAAATTCAGTTAATTCCCTGATTTTTGGGGTTTTTTTTTCTTTCAGCTGGGTGACATACAATGGTGGAATTTAGGTCCGTTATGTTTGATTTAATCAAAAATACAATGTATTTACATAATACATATAATAACCAATTTCTGTAAGTAGTGCTTGCTTTAATTCCTGACCACTGACAATCCACTTTTCTTGATTTTCAAAGCATTTCTATAAAATAATTAGCAATATATTTACATTACCTTATTATAATGGAGATTCAGTGTCTATCTGTCTGGAACTCAAACTATGTCACTGCTTACATCACAATATCCTCATGAATTGCATAAGTTTATCAATGAGTACTTAATTTATAGTCAAAATCATTAATATATAGAAACCAATTAAAATATAATTACAATAAGTGTAATCAGTAGATAAGATATTGCTACCTAGGTATGTGAACTGGTCTATTAATTTCAGAGGCTTGCCATTTAATGAGGACCTGGCACCATCTTGACAAAAACATGTTTTATAGAAAAAATCATTTCCCAAAAATTTTAATAGAAAAATTGTTTTTAATCTATTTTATTGTAAAATTGTATCTTTTTTTTTAAAAAGAATATCTTAATAAACTTTTGGGGAAAAAAAGAGAAAAAAGTTTCTCCTTACCCGGAAGGGTCGTTCCCCAGTATGCCTCATCAGGTGTATTTTGAGTTTGGACAATTTTTTAAATACCTGTTCACAGCCAGCCTGCTCACATGGCCACACCTTCTTCACAGAAGTTGACTGCAAAAAGCAAAAATTTAAAACAATAAATAAAAGAGGAAAAAAAAAGGTTTATTAAAGTGGAAATTGACAATTGAATAAAATGACAATTTATGAGAAAAAAAATCTTCTAACAGTATGATGTTTATTCTACATCTAGGTATAAAATAACCCTAGACAGGTTGAAATGTTGTAGAACAACAAGTAAGATCCATATTAAGTTATGGCTTCCTTGTTGCCTTATCTTACCAATTCAATAGTAATTGGGATTCTTCTACCAGTATGATGTTTATTCTACATCGACCTGACACAGAAACCAACAAGAAAAAAACAAATAAGATAAAAAAAAAGGTCAATTAAATGAAGTCGTACAACTGACCTCAGATGGAGAATCTGATTTGCTGTCAGCATCATCGCCACCATCATCTTTCACGTTGTTTGGCCACTGGGGCTGATTAAAGAAATAAAGAAAAGAAAACATAAATGACAAAAGAAGAATAAATAGAGATTGTTTCTTTGGTGAACCACACACTAAATCTTCTTATAATGGAGATTATGTAACTGTCTATCTGTAATGAAAACTATGTCACTGCTTATGTCACAATACCCTCAGGAATTGCATAAGTTTATCAATGAGTATTTAATTTATTTTCAAAACTATTAATACATAGAATAAAGAACAACCCTGTATTATATATAGTCAGGAATTGTTTCTTTGGTGAACCTTTTTTTAACCATAAATAAATAAACCCCTACCTTCATTTAAATCAGTGGTTCTCAGTTGAGGTCTATGTAAGATTTGGGTGTCCATACAAGCAAAATAGTAAATTGGGGGGGGGGGGGTCAACAATAGTATTTTAGGGGTCAAAGAAAAAAAAAAGGCTTTAGACGTATTGTTGGAGGTGCATGGTGTATTGGTTTGAATCATAGGAAATGGACTCGTCGACCCGAATTCAAATCCTGGACAAAGTTACAGTTCACATAGCGCTAATACCCTTGAGAAAGGTATGAATCCAACTACTCTCCCTCTAGCTATGGGTAAATAGTAGTCCAGAATGGGTTCTTTAACCTTGGTTAGGCAACCAGTCTAAGAGAAAGAAAACTCTGAATTCAAACCTGTTAAACTCGACTTGGGGTGGTCACTACTAGAATAGGCTGTCCTAATTAATTAGTGATCTATTTCACTAATAATAGTTGTATGTTACTGCTTTTCCTTCATCTTACCTCGTTGAATCTGGTCTCAGCCATCACTCTAACTTAATATCTAAAGTTTGTAAATGTTTCGATATCGTACAAGATCGTAATGTTCTTTGATTATCACAACAGTCACATGCACTAAAGTAATACCTTTTTTAATAAATATGAGGGTGCATCAAAAAGTAATGCTATTTTGTTAGGACAGGTATAATTACCAATACAGGAACATGTATCATACATCCAAATGAAGCTGGTCCTCTGTGGATCACATCCCTACTTCTCCACATAAGTGAGTAAAAAAGTAATGCCATTTTGTTTAGGACAGGTATAATTACCAACACAGGAACATGTATCATACATCAAAATGAAGCTGGTCCTCTGTGGATCACATCCCTACTTCTCCACATAATGAGTAAAAAAGTAATGCCATTTTGTTTAGGACAGGTATAATTACCAACACAGAACATGTATCATACATCAAAATGAAGCTGGTCCTCTGTGGATCACATCCCTACCATTCAGGTATAATTGTATCATATCCAAATGAAGCTGGTCCTCTGTGGATCACATCCCTACTTCTCCACATAAATGAGTAAAAAAGTAATGCCATTTTGTTTAGGACAGGTATAATTACCAACACAGGAACATGTATCATACATCAAAATGAAGCTGGTCCTCTGTGGATCACATCCCTACTTCTCCACATAGTCACCGTTTCTCTCAATAGTAATGTTCCCCCTTCGAATGAGAGCATGTATCCCTACCCTGTCAAATTCTGTTGACTGTTCTTCACTAGAGATTTCAATTCCTCGTCACTGGAATAATGTTTGACTTTCAAACCCTCTCTTCGGCCCCATGAAATAGGGTTTGAGAGACAAAAATAACTTCAAGTGATGAAGAAGTGAAATCTGTAGTGAAGAAGTGGCTCAAAGAACAGTCAACAGAATTTTATGGGGCAAGGGTATATGCTCTCATTCAAAGGTTAAAAGGGGATAGATTCCCTTTCTGTCTAGTCTACTCTGGTGACCTTACTTTTTACAGTGGTAGGAATTTGGCTAGAGTTGCCTATTAGGGTAGGTCAATTTTGGAACTTTAACCCCTCCCATGTGGCGAGAGTTGTAAATTAATATAAAGGATTGCAACTTTTGCCACGTAGGAGGGGGTTACAGTTCTAAAATGGACCTACCCTATTGCACATAGCAGTGAAAAGATTAAATCAATACAAATGTATTTGTGTAGATGATAAAAACAGTCTTACCTCTTGTTTAATTGGGACATTATTCACCGGGTTTGTCATGAGAATGTTATTACTATTATCAGCAGGAGTCATTGGCAGTAATAAGTAACCTGCAGTGAATAAAAAAAAAAAAGAGAAATGTTTGATAAAACAATGAGCACAAAAAGTTTGATAAAACAATGAGCACAAAAGTTTGATAAAACAATGAGTACATAAAGATTATCTTGGTACAAGCAAGGCCGTGGAGTCGGAAGCAATTAAGGGGTTATCGGAGTCGGTAAAACTATACCGACTCTAACTCCAGTTGAATTTACATGACCCTAATTTAGTCTGTAAAGTTATACAGTGCACACTCCTTATAAAAAGATTATAAAAAGTTCATGGTTTTATATTTCTTATGAATTGTAATCACTTAATTACACAAAGAGGAGTCAGAGTCAGAGGTGCCAAAAATAGGAGTCAGAGTCGTAGGTTTTGTGTTCTGACCCCACAACCCTAACTGTAATCATAACTATATTTTTAATATTCTATTGAATTTTTTTTTTTAATTACATTTTTTTTATTTGTCTATAATCATTTGTTTGCACAGTTATGGCTCTAGTTTAATCTGTAAAGTTATACAGTGCACACTCCTTATAAACTAATTATAAAAAAATCATGGTTTTATAATTATAAATTGTAATCACTTAATTACATAAAGATGAGTTGGAATCAGAATGTTTTGTGTTTCAACTTTACAGCCGTGGGTATAAACGTGTGCTCCAAAAATAATAATGTCCTCTATTCATTCCCAGGAAACTACAACAGATACAGGGAGGTGCACAATAACACTGTTTCATAGAGAAAGGTTTCAGCTACAAAACACTATTTTTCTACATAGCCACCACCACACCATCACTGGTTATGCATTTTTCTGAATACTGAGAAAACAAGAGCGAGCTCATAAAATTCTGTACCAGTGAAGGAGACCAATGTTTGAACATCAACACCTACCTAGTACAGAGCTACACAAAGTAGGGGGGGGTGAATAAAAGCTCAGGGGTCCACAGGGGGTACATTTACTAGTTTGAATGTATAAATCCATATATAAAAGAAGAAAAATCCCTGGATCATGTAGACTAATTGCGAGATATTGTATACACTGAGCACAGGTCTTCTCAAAGGGATCCATATAGACCCCCTGGGGATGAATAAAAGCATAGGGATCTACGAGGGGTGAATTTACTAGTTTGCTTTTATAAATCCATTTATAACAGGAGAACAAAAATCTCTGGATCATTTAGACTAGTTGCCAGATATCATACACCTAGCATAGGGCTTCTCAAAGGGATCTATATAGACCCCTGGGTTGGGCTTTTATTATGGCATATACACCTCGGTGGGTCATTTAATGCCGACAAAGTTTTGAAATAAATTCATTCTTAATGGATATTCAATTTTTTTTTCTTTATGAACACATTTTTCTATTTAACCCATAGATGGGACCCTAACAGGTACTACCACTCTGGGTCAGAGTGGACCTGGAAGTAATGGTGATAAACGGGTACTCCACATTCCCCAGAGCTACAGAATTGGAACCTCACTATTAAATAGAGTTTAACATCATTCCTAGGACATGAAGACTGTCAGCCATCGCCTGATATGACACATATATGATAAAAAGGGTTGGGAGTTTGCCATAAAGGCAATAGGGTCAGGGGCAATCATATAGGTGCTAGGGCTTGACATGACCAGTTGACTGATTGGAGGGAGACCCCTGTGGATTAATAAAAATTTGACAGTGTGAATAAAAGCATAGGGGTCTACAAGGGGTGAATTTAAAATTTTGCCTTTATAAATCCCTTTCTAACATTAATAATCAGTGGATCATGTAAACTAGTTGTCAGATATCGTATAATTGGGTGTGATGGCCACTTGTGGCGTGTCATTCACATTGTCGGATTATCTTTGGGTATAAGATGTCCGCCAAGTTCCCACTCATATTCATGAACTTTCCCAACATCCACAGCATGCATTTCCAGTAAAAATTGGCCAATGGGAAACAATACAGAATGCATTTAAGATTGTTGGTAATTGTCCTGAAATCAATTGCAAATTAAACTTTCTGCAATCAAGACTTACAGACGAGGATTACAAGGAGACGTATTAATATGACCCTCTTTACTACCTTTGGATTTCAAGAAATAATACAGATTTTCTGCTACAAGGATTATCTACTGAAACTACACTCTTTTCTACATAGGATTTCAAGGAACTAAACAAGGATTAACCAACTGAACCCAAACTTAAATACGAACTTGGATTTACCAACAGAGGAACTAAACACCTAAAATGGTGTAGCGATTGTCTGCCCTTGATGAGATAGATTTGGTCCAAAAGGGTTATCTTTCCTTGCTGCCAGGTTTTCGCCCATAGGTGGCTGTGGTATTTAAATAGCAGCCCCGGAAATTCTCACTCTCTTTCTCTTGGTGCAGCATACACTAAACATGTGCTAGACGCTTGGTATCTCTGTCCCTTAAGTCCCTTTGACGCCCCCCCCCAACTATCAGTAAGTGAATTCTCCACGAACTCTTTCTTACTTCTTTAGGACTTTAGTTCTATCTTCTCCTATTTGTTTCTGTATCATTTGTGTATCTTTTCATTGTATTTGTTCAATTGTCTACATGCTCAGACAATAAAGTCTGTATTATGTTTTACATCTTTGGCTGGATTTATTTTATGTACATGTATGCACCAATGTTGGAAGGTTACTCTGAGCCTTCCAATATATTATAAAAATCACCACATCGTATATTCTTATAATGGCAACCAAAATTTTAACACACATGGTTCATTTAAATAAATGAACAATTTAGGTCTGACATTGTTAGACCTTTTCAGAATCACAAACCTACAAAATAATATTTGTAATCTCCCCAGTGCACACCAAACCGATGCTTCCCATTAAAACATAATTAAAAAAATGTAATATTCAATTAATCTATTTTGGGGTGAATTGAAATTAAACTTATTTGAGTTTGATTTTTTTTTTTAATGATATATCAACTTTTGTGGCCAAAGGCATTGCTTGTAGTAGAAGAGCAGGGGAATTATTTAAACCATAGTTGTGGGAAAAGGGAGTTCATACCTTTCCCAATGGTATTAGTCTAAAAGTGAACATAATAGCATGACTGCAGTTCAATTTCTCTTACTATAATGTAATCCAACTCGTTAACCATTACACCACAGCGACTCCCCCATCAGATTTGGTTATGAGGAATGTATCAAGTAAAAACTTTGAAAATCCCAGTCCGAATCCATCTTCCATTGGCTATGTGAAATAAATTTATCATTTCGAAATAGAGGCATGAAGTGACGACTGAAAACAACCACAGTAATCACTGTTGTCGAGACAACCGTAAATGTTCACTGGTCTCTAGTCCAACACAAATGCTCACTGGTCTCTAGTCCAATATATATGCTCACTGGTCCTCTAGTCCAACGCAAATGGTCACTCAACTTTGTGTATGATGGCATGTTGATCCAGTTCTGGAATTCTTTCTTAAGTCACCGTAACCACCTCCGATACAAATTTGTCACTGAAATAGCTTGTGTGAAATAAACCTATTATTTCGAAATATAGGTGTGAAGTGACAACCGAAAGCAACCACTGTAATCACTGTTGTCGATACAACTGCAAATGTTCACTAGAGACTAGTGAACATTTGCGGTTGTATAATTCCCTGATTTTTGGTAATATTTTGTTTATCAAACTGGGTTAGTGAATTGCCATTATCATAGATGCGAGCATATCACATTAAACTTGTTTAAAAAAGGTTTCTCTTCTCAAGATAAAGTTTCCTTAAGTAAATGACATTTATGCACTACATATTTGGAATGTAAAAAATTATATTATATTTAAAGAAATATCAACAATTTAGTAGTTTTTCTGTTCATAGTGCATTTAAAGTTTTTTGTTATTGATTTCTAAGGAGAAACTTTAAAATTTAAAAAAAAATTGTCATGAAAGTATTGTAAAAAGTGTTTGTTTTGAGTGCATCATAAATCTTCACTTAGCAAAATTTAATTGTTTAAAATAAGATTTAAGATAAATTATATATGTAATATTCTTTTTTTTTTTTTTACTGATACTTATTGTGTTACTACTTTTCAGCTTAGACAAAAATTTGACTTTAAATAATTGATTTAAATAATTTTCATTTGGTTTTAAAATGAAAATAAGAGAAGATTTTGGCAGTGCCTACTCTCTCTCTCTCTCTCTCTAATATATATATATATATATATATATGTAATATTCATTTTAACAATGGAAAGGAGTAACCTACTCGAGTTTCATCGATTGATTCTTCAGGGTTACTTTAAATTAATCGAGTTTTCGATTAATCTTAGGTGTTATAAACATGCCCGTTGGAATGGGACTTAACTTTAGTAGAGGAGCGCTTATTTATATTTTTAAAAATATAAATAAGCGTTCCTCTACTAAAGTTAAGTCCCATTCCAACGGGCATGTTTATAACACCTAAGATTAATCGAAAACTCGATTAATTTAAAGTAACCCTGAAGAATCAATCAATGAAACTCGAGTAGGTTACTCCTTTCCATTGTTAAAATAAATTTATGCTCTACATTGTATTGAGCACTTTGTATTTGTTTTTTCTCAACCTTAACCTCTGGATATTGTGCGCTTCCAACGATCGTACTTATACCCACCAGTAAGTTAATACTTATACATATACAAATATATATATATATATATATATATATATATATATATATGTGTGTGTGTGTGTGTGTGTGTGTGTGTGTATTTAGGCAGAATTCTTTCATTTATACACATAGAATTAAACAAAAGGCATGTCTCCTGTTTAACAATTTTATTAACAATCTTTTCGGCCAACTAGATTAGTCCACCGAAGTTCTTATCCAAGTACTTTCATCACCCCTGATGATGGCACTTCAAAGTGCCAAAAGTACTTGGATAAGAACTTTGGTGGACTAATCTGTGGATTCCATCCAAATGTAAAAAGTTGGCCAGAAAGCTTGAAAAGATTGTTAATAAAATTGTTAAACAGGAGACGTGTCTTTTGTTTAATTCTACATACATACGTAGATATATATATATATATATATATATATATTATAATGGAGATTGTGAGTCTGTCAGTATCTGAAACTATATTACTATTCAAGTCACAGTTACCTTAATTATTTACAACACATTCTCCATGATTTTATCTAAACCTCAACTATTAATAAAAATTGTTTTACATTATTAATACTGTTGACATATCTACATATTAATAACATGCAATTGTTTTATATATACTACAAAATAGCGGTTTACAGAGTGAATGGGAAAGCTAATTTGCATATTGATATTAAAAATTTGATTTTAATAAATATGTACTTAGTATTATTGATTTCTAATTGTTTGGTTTTATCTTAATATTAGCAAAAATCTCAGGAATAAATCTAAAAAGAAATCCATTAACATAAAAAAATAACTGTCAGTTTATTAGCATTCCCAGTTGATTTTTTTAAATTGAGGTTATTGTTATCTATTCATATTAGTTAAATAGAGCTGTGTTAATGGAGTTCAAAACTGTTTGAATTATGCAAATATCCCCAGTGGTTCAAAAGTTATGAGAATTCAAAGCCTCGAAATTGGAGGTATGGATAGCAGGGTTTTATTTTTAAAGTTTACCACAAGATTATTCAACATTTCAATTTTAATACTGCATATATACACATATATAGTATTAATTTAAATATATAACATCACTTTGAACTTAAAAATACATTTCTAAATGCCTATGTTGAATTACATACAAGAAATAGAATACCTATTTACATGTTTTTAAACAAAGCCGGTCCAGTGTGTGCTGAGTTTTGTTTACATTTCTCGTAATTTTAACTTGTTTTTTCAAAATTGAAAGTTTGACAAAAAAAACCCTGACGGTTAAACAGCATCAATATGTCACATGTTATATACAAAAATAATTCTGAGACTATCTTCTATTAGTGATATAGTGCTTTTTTTTTGCTTATCTTATACTTTTTCAAGAAATCTCCATCAACTTTTGTCTATCATAATTTCGCTTCCAAAGGTAAAAAAAAAAAACAAGTTCCTGTTTGTATTTTAAGATATGTGCTAATTAATTTTAAAATTTCAAAAATATTGATAAAGATTCGCCACTTTGATTTTACAAAAGAAATCAAGAAATCACCATATAAATTTTACTCTGGGGGAAAGAATTTCCAGCTGTTCGAAGCAAAATACCGTTTTAACTCACCATAAAAAATAATGCAATGGATAAAAACACATAAAAATTACATAGTTAGAAAGATTACTTTATTTTCTTTCCAACCATATAATTATTTTTAAGTCTGGACCACTAATACATGAGAAATTGCATGAACGAAACTGCTGGTGTTGCTAAGTTTATACTTTATTTCCTATTTTAATTAAATTAGGAAAATTTAACAATGAAAGACGGGAGTGATGGAGGAGTAAGCTTCAGTTGTTATATTTTTCAATTATACCCCCCCTTTATCTCAAATCTGCATTCTTATTTAGTTTCATTAGCCTTTCTAATTTAATATAATATTTTATCACATCAAAACTTAAATACTAGCACGCGGAGGGTGCATATATTTGCTAGTATATTATAATAAAGATATCACCATTACCCCAATGAACACTGTTAGTAAATAAATATAATCATATTGAAAAGTTAATAAATAATATAGATGTATCATTACATATTAAAAAACCTCAATTGTTTTGATATAGATGACAGAAAGTGGACACACACACAAGGGTAGGTCAATTTTTCACTTTTTAAAAATATCAAATTGTCCACCTATGCAAAAGTTGTATGTTAGTATACTGAATATAGATACCAAAAATTAGATCTTTTATTTGTACCAGTTTGAGGAAATAACATCAAAGATCATCTACTAAAATACTCTAAAAATCCTCATTTCCGCAAAATTTAGCCTTTAGAAAACAAGGATTTTTAGAGTATTTTAGTAGACGATCTTTGATGTTATTTCCTCAAACAATGGTACAAATAAAAGATCTAATTTTTGGTATCTATATTCAGTATACTAACATACAACTTTCGCATAGATGGACAATTTGATATTTTTAAAAAGTGAAAAATTGACCTACCCTATCACACACACACACCAGTTTACATGTAGACCTTTCATTTGTTGTTGTTGTTGGTTGGCTGTTTTATGGTAGATATTTACCCAACCCATTCACCACGGGTAAGGATGTGACACAAGGTTGCAAGTACATATATACCAACCCCTTTGCACAAGCAGGATGTGACACAAAGTCAATTTCTTATGCAGAGTTTAACAGGTTTAAATTCAGAATTTTCCTTCTCCTAGACTGGTTGCCTAACCAAGGTTAAAGAGCCCACTTTGCCCTCTATTTACCTATAGCTGTAGGGAGAGCAGGTGGATGCATACCTTTCCCAAGGGTATTAGCACTATTTGAAATGTAGACAGCCTCGTCTAGGATTTGAACTCAGGTCGATGAATCCATTTTCTATGACTCTAGCCATTACACCACGCATTTCCATGGTCGCAAGTAAGGGGGCATCCAGTAAGGGGGCATGCTGAAATCCCTGGTTTCTGATAGATCACAAAAGTTAAACAGCAACCATACACATGCACAAATATATGGTAACTAGCAGGACATGCCTGGATATACCTCAGTATGATAAGTTAATATGTTTACTTAAGAGCTATTGCTAAATAGTTCAATATATAAAAAGTATAATAATCTTGAAATAGCAGGACCTGTGGACATACCACAGTATGATAATTTAATCATTACAGCATTTGATATGTTTACTTAAGAGCTATTGCTAAATAGTTCAATATATAAAAAGTATAATAATAATCTTGAAATAGCAGGACCTGTGGACATACCACAGTATGATAATTTAATCATTACAGCATTTGATATGTTTACTTAAGAGTTCAATATGTAAAAAGTAGAATAATCTTGATTTAACTCTCTCTTTCAATCTTTTTTCTCTTTCTTTCCTTCTTTTTATTATGTTTGATTGAAACAGATAAGCATTATCGCTTTCGCACACTCACCCCTCCTCTATCTTTCTCCTACTCTCTTTCCTTCCTTATACATTTTCTGTGTAGCAAAGTCCTCCCCCCACCTTTCTTTCATTATAATAAAAATGGAATGGTCCATTATTTAGCTGAGGTGACAACACTCATAAGAAATAAGAATTCGGCAGATAAGCAATACAAGATAATCAGGATTTACATTTTTGATTTTCATCTTGGACATTTGGATGGTCTCATTTTTAACCAGAGGTGGTTGCAAGATGATAACAGTCATACAATTAAGGAACAAGAGTATTAATATATAGATACATTAATGTTTAGGCTTTGTAATTGTCTATGAAATACACCAACTACACAGACGTGTACATGAGTAAACAGAGACGAAAACAAAACCACCCACCCACACATACACATCCAAATATGGTAATGGTGTTCATTTTCATAAAGCATCACTCAGTTGTCTATTGGGAGGATGGAATTTGTATAGAAAAGTCTGAAACTGAAATTGTTTCTGGTGTCGGATGGTGGGTAAATTGAAATACTGTCTTGAAAAATTTGGTTTGTTTTACGGCATATCAACCTCAGTGGGTCATTTAATGCCGATAAAGTTTTTAAATAAATTCATTCTTAATGGATAATCAATTTTTTTATAAACACATTTTTTCTATTCAATCCATAGATGGGACCCTAACAGGTACTACCACTCCAAGTCAGAGTGGACCAGGGAGCAATGGTGATGAAGGGGTGCTCCACATTCCCCAAACCTCAAAAACTGGAACCTCGCCATCAGATAGAGTTTAACGTTATTCCCAGGACATAAAGGCCCTCAGCCACCGCCTTCTAGCACCATGTTAAAAAGGGTTGGGGCTTGCCATGAGGGCAATAGGGTTGGAGCAATCATATAGGTGCTAGGGCTTGACGTGACCAGCCGATTGATCAGAGGGGGTCTCTCCAACCGCCCGTCTTGAAAAGGAAAAAATAAATGTTGCAGCAAAGCATGGGTATTTTAGCTAGTACCTAAATATGCCTCAACACACTCGTTTCTATCCAGTTGAAAACTACTCAAGATTTTTTGTTTTGTTAACAGAATTGAAGGTTGGCTTTTTATATAAATGTCTTTGTTTTCTCCTGCAATCTTCTGTTACTGCAATCATGTCGGATATTTTCACTACTGTCATTTCTTGTTTTATATTTAGCTGTATATCCGCTAGCTTGCCATTTATATGTTTTCTGCTATAGCTAAACTACCTCTTTAATGTTTTGTCATCTGCTTGCTTTTTTATCATATACAGTAATATCTTCTGCTATAGCTAACTACCTCTTTAATGTTTTGTCATGTGCTGAGAGCTTGCTTTTTTATCATATACAGTAATGTTTTCTGCTATAGCTAAACTACCTCTTTAATGTTTTGTCATGTGCTGAGAGCTTGCTTTTTTTATCATATACAGTAATGTTTTCTGCTATAGCTACACTACCTCTTTAATGTTTTGTCATGTGCTGAGAGCTTGCTTTTTTATCATATACAGTAATGTTTTCTGCTATAGCTAAACTACCTCTTTAATGTTTTGTCACGTGCTTGCTTTTTTATCATATACAGTAATTTTTCTGCTATAGCTACACTACCTCTTTAATGTTTTGTCATGTGCTGAGAGCTTGCTTATAACATTACATGCTGAAATACATTAAAAACTGTTTTTCCCACCATAATCTACCCTGTTGAAATAGGGGAGGGGCTCTAATATGTATATGCATCTTTTATGCCATCAAATATGCGTGTTGAATTCTTTAACTTCTAGAACTTCATCCTCGGGATTTTTTTTTTGTTTTTTGTGTGTGACATTAAACATTACTTTAGTCTTCAGTGATGCTGATAGCTTTTTAATTTAGTGTGTCTTGGGACGCACGGATTTGATTTGAAGAGTCCCCGGCAAATTTGATGTGTCCCAACTAAAGTTTCTTAATAAATTGCAGAGTTTTTAATCTATGAACAACTAAAGCTGTCTAACTCCTACCTCGTACCCCCATACAGTATAATTCGTTTCCAAGAAAATATTGAAATGTATTTACAGTTAGCTTGAAATGGTGGGGGAAGAAAGAAAAAAAAAACAAAAAACAAAAAAAAAATACTGGTACACACGGATACGATTTTTATGCGTCAGTGACGCACAGGATGCATACCTATCAGCATCTCATCTTAGTTCATTTCCTCTTAAAAAAAATTGATACTTTCCATATTAGTATCACATCTTTAATGAATCTAAGACAACCATAGTGTACTACACACTAAGTGAGCTCATGTCATAACTAAGAGCTAGAACTGAAGGCCTATTTTAAACGTTCCTTAGTTCAATTAGAGCAGGGCATTTTAGTTTCAATTTGAGCCAGCAATGATTCTGTTTCAACATTATGTAGATCATATCTTTTAGTAGAAATGTTGATTACCTCTTTGTTTTGTTTAATATTTATCAGTGTCCACAACAATATTACATATTTTCATTTTCAACACATCTTATTATCTTTAGGTATTGGTAAAATTGTTATTCTAAGTATTAAAAAGAAATAGTTAACCTAATTTTCAATAAGTCTCTAGTTCTGGCTTCTCAGTTTCACAATGAGCAGGTCTGGAGTATAGCAATGCCATGATCTGTGGTCATTTAGAACTTGTGCTATGTCAATGTGTATTACAATCCTTAATGATTATCATCATGTTACGCTGATAGCACCGATTTCTTACACACACACACACACACACACTCTTCTCTCTCTCTCTCTCTCTCTCAAACAATATTCAGTATATATAAAACCAATTGAATCAGTTTTCTATGTTGGTTTCCTTTCCTTTTATATTCTTCACACATACACACATATGTATATGAGTATAGATAAAAGGATATGAAAACAACACAATATGCTGTTAAAGTGAAAACATTTTATATCATATTCATAGCTAATATTGAACACATCTTATTATCATCAGGTATTGGTGAAATTGTTCTTCTAAATATTTTCAAAAATAGTTAACTTAATTTTCAATCTGCCTCCAGTTCTGTGACAGAGATGCAGTATAGTATGCCAGGATTTATGTACATTTCTTTCTAGTTAATTTTCTAGAATATGATTTGAAGATAGAGTAAATAATTTAGGCGATATCTTCTTGTATGATCTTTTTTATGCAGAAAAATATCATGAAAATAAAATACAATGAAAAAGATTTATAACATTAAGTTGTAAGGCATTTAGTAAAAACAGAGACATAATGACAGGCACTTTACGAATACGCTTAATCCATAAAGTATATGGTATCAAAAAATACATCTGGATGATGCACCAGACCATTTTACCTATACGCTTAATCCATAAAGTATATGGTATCAAAAAATACATCTGGATGATGCGACAAATTCTACAGGACCCTTTAACAAAGGGTAGAAGGTCAACTGAAATATTAGGATTATCAAATAAGACTAAAAACAACACAATAGTCATCACTTTGAATTTTGGTTATTAATATTTTTCCATGCTTCCAATACAACCCAAAAAGTTTCCCTGACATCATATATATATGTCAGAGAAACTTTTATATATATATATATATATATATATATATATATGATGGATGTTGTTAAGGAGTTCACATACGCTTCTTTATAGGTATATGTGATGGGTGTTGCAAAGATATAAGGAAGAATAACTAAAATTCAATGTGATGAATGTTGTGTTGTTTTTAATCTTATTCATTAATCCTAATATTTCAGCCTTTGACAAAAGGTGGAGGGCCACTTGAAATATTAGGATTAATAAATAAGATTAAAAACAAAGCAATATTCATGACTGAATGTTGGTTATTATTCCTTATCTTATATTTTCCATGTATCCAATACAACTAAAAACATTTTCCAAATTCATTATTATAAACCTACATCAAGGCCTCAGAATTGGAGTAGAAGAAAAATGTTCATAATCATCAAATAAGCTTTGGAAAAAGGAAGTATTGTCATAATATAATGCTAGCAAGCAATTTATGGAGTATTAGCTATAATACTGTTAAGTCAATTGTCAAATAGCAAATAATTTTTTTTAAAAGTAATAGCATATAAAGGAAGTGGCGTAATGGTTAGCAAGGTAGACTGGCAAACCATGACTAGTGATTTCGAGTTTCACTGGGTGCCCCTTACATTAGGCCTTGTGCCTAAGCTTAGTAAATAAGTAAAAGAAGTGAGAAGGATTGTAGGCTGTGCCTCAAAGAAAAATTATCCATTTTAGAGTACTTGGATGCCAAATACGCAAATCAAAGGAGTTTATGTTAAAGTGTAAACACTTGGATAAACTCTTGTTGTACCACTTACCACCCAGACTAATTTGCATGTTTTACTACAAAAATTTTTTAAAAATTCTATAGAAATTTTTAGGAAAAAAAAAGAAAAGTGAAGAACAGAATATATATTTATATTAGCTCAGTTTAGCTTAGTTGGTAGAGCTTATGACTTGGACCCACAAGGTTCCGGGTTCAATACCGGCCCTTGCCAACTTAGCGTATGAGTAGCACAGGGATCTGTGCAGTGAAGTGAGGAGCTAATGGTAGGTGTGGTGCTCTGCCTCAGACGCTAAAAACAATTTCCTTGGTCTAGTACTAGTGAAAAGGGAATAGACTCCTCGTTGTCTGGCTGATACTGACTTTAGGCCACTCCGATTACTTTACTTTATCTAATATAAATAATTTGCACACAGTTGTATGATTTCAATTATTCCTATCTAATACTAATAATTTATACACAATTATATGGTTTCAATTATTCCTATCTAATACTAATAATTTATACACAATTATATGGTTTCAAACAATTACTTTTGTTTAATAAGCAATATTTTTGCATTTTTTCAGTAATATTGTTTCAAGTAATTAATAATCTTTATTAAAAAATTATAACTTCAAGTAATTATTCTTAATCTTATTATAATGGAGATTGTGTGTTTTTCTGTCTGTAACCGAAACTATATTCCTACTCAAGTCACAATTCTCTTAGTTATTGACATCACATTCTCCATGATTTTATTTTTATCTAAACCTCAATTATTAATAAAAATTGTCTTGCATTATTAATACTGTTAACTATGTCCACATACTACTCAACATGCAATTATATTTATATATACAACAAAATAGCGGTTTACAGTGTGAACGGGAAGGCTAATTTGCATATTAATATTAAAAATCGAATTTAATAATATGTGCTTAGTATTATTGATTTCTAACTGTTGGTTTTATTTTAATGAATATAAGCACAAATCTCTTCAATGATCTTAAATGAAATCCATTAACAAGATAAGATAACTGTCATTTTATTCTTTACTTCCTCTTTTAACTAAATACTTAAATTAGAAAAAATAACAATGAAAAACGAGAGTGATGGAAGAGTAATTTCAATTGTTCTATTTTATCCAAATCTTTTTATTTGTATTCTTATTTAGTTTCATTAGCCTTTCTAATTTAATACAATATTTTATTACATTAAAACTTAAATACTTGCACCCGGAGGGTGCATATATTTGCTAGTACAAATAATTTTGAGTATTCCTATCTAATACTAATCATTTTAAAAAATGAATCTATTTGGCCCAAAAAGGAGACCATAACAGGTACTATCACTCCGGATCAGAGTGGACCTGGGAGTAATGGCAATGAAAAGTGACTCAACACTCCTGCCAGAGCTCCAGAACTGGATCTTCCCCATCATATGCAGTTTAGTGTCATATTCAAGACACCACTTTTCTTTTTTTTTGTGTGTGTATGTGTGTGGGGGGTGTCTTACCCCTCTGGAGGGGATACAGTCAGTGTATTATATTTAGTTGGTTGTTTTGTTTTACGGCATATCAACCCTTTTTGGGTCATTTAATGCCGAATCAAGTAATTTTGATATACAAAGGACTCAGAGTGCTTACAGTACCTTCTTTGGCTTAAGTGGTTACCCAATAAAGATTTGAACAGGCTCATCGCTGCTTAACTTCAGTGATCTAGCAGGAACCTGTGCTTTCACTGTGACTTGACTGTAATTATTCTATTTGGAGGATTTTAAAAAATTATTATACATTTTAAGTAATCAATAACATTTATATTAACATCATATATATGATCTATTATTCTATATCCTTTTTAGGTTTTATACCTGATCTGCCATAATAATATCAAGCACTTTTTATGCAAAACACACACACACACATATATATATATACAGTGATGCTGATAGCTTTTTGATTTAGTTTGTCCTGGGATGCACATATTTGTTTTGAATGAGTCCCCAGGAAAATTTATGGGTCCCAACTTTATATATATATATATATATATACACACACACACATACACATATAAAATAAACCCTTTCAATATATACATATAGGAAGATTCTTTCAAGTCCTCTGGAGCGCTCAATGCATGACAATTTTATAATTCCATACTTTACAATTCCATATTAAGGAAAAACTTAAAAACCTGTCATGACAGTTTTTAAGTTTTTCCTTAATATGGAATCGTAAAGCAACTCAAAAGGAAACGACCTGGACTTGTACCCGGCTACGACGTGTGATTGTGACAGAAAGTTTGACTGCCTGCGAGGTTTACAATGTTTCAGACACACTGATGCAAACATCGTTATTCCCTTGTCGGAGAATGTAAATCGATGAATGGGGTTAGGAGTCAGGATTACCCACCACAGAATTCTGGACCTCATCGCTGAGCAACACCGTGCTGGAAAATTTTCTAAGCAAGCAGCAAATTCAAAGTCAAAAAACTTAAGCAGATTCCATATACATGTGAAATTTACCATAATCTATCAACGTACTACTCGTGGGATTGCATGACATCAATTACAGTTAATAACAGTTAATACAAGCGCTTAATGTCATCAACGGGTGAAAGTAAATGCATTGTTAAGAAAATCACAAAATACATTCATCTTGAAACTGCTAAGATGAACGGACGTTATTTATGTATTCATCTATTTATTTTATACCCTGTCTGGTGGCCAAAAGGCTGCTTGGTGGCACTAGGTGTGGCAGTCCCGTTTTTAGCTGCTGAAACTGTGATATCACACCTAGTTAGCGGCTGACGAGGGCAGGGTATTACACGTTGTATGATGAAAAAATGAAAATATATATATAATCCTGTACATATATTTTTTTTTAATCCTTTAAATCCCATTATACATTTGTATTGAGCTCTCCTCCTGCCTAGCACATGGAAGGATGCAAATATCAAATATTTTCTATATTAATTATATATAACCCAGAATGGGGCTGAAATAATGAGAGTCAATAAAATGATTACAAAATAAATAATAGTGACTTGTCAAAATCTTAAACATTTTCATCATAACAGTACTCATACATACCTATGTATGAGTGTATGAGTACTGCTATGTACGAGTGTTTACGTACGCATGGGTGTAGGGGCATGTACATGCGCGTCCTTCTATGTATGTGTGTGTGAGTGTGTGTACGTGTACGCATGTATGAGTGAAACTACAAGCATGCGTACGTATTTGCGTACATACTTGGAACAATTAACCAACCCTGAACAACCTAACATCTGACCAACTTCTTCTATCTAACCGCAATCCAACCCCCACCCGCAGTATACAAAATATTTGAAATCTTAAAATTATTTAACATCCTTCATTGCATCATCCCACACCCATACACCCCTTTTACCCAAACTGGTGACAGTATCCATTTCCCCCCCACCAACCCCCTATACAGACCTCATGCCAACATCCTCTCATACCCTAAAAAATACACACACCCACGCACACATATGCACGCAAATACAAACACTCACATGTCTGCATTGATCAGACGTTGCACATTCGCAGAATAATGTGAATGTGTGCGAGACCCACTGACTTGTATACATAACTTTTGCACTGTCCATAAACACACATACACATTCATAACAACAACACATACATACACATAACATTTCATCCAATCATACACATCCTATATCCATTAAACTTTTTGTAATTTTCGATTTTCCTTGCATTTGAAACAATGTCACCTGAAGATTGTTTTGTACTTACGCATGCATGAAACCGAACGGTTGTGACTGTTCCTTTGTCATCAAATAAATAGATATGTAATACCTTTATATATTCATTTTATCATATTATATAACAGCTCTATTTTTTATATTGAGCACTCTTCCAATAATACTGCATTTTGACACACCATTCCAGTAAAAGCTGAAACAGTGACAATCCCACACTATAGTATATATATATATATATATATTATATATATTATATTCAAGCAAATTTATTTGAATGAAAAGATGCTGCCCAAATACACGTATTTCATATATCTGGAGAGTCTGGTTCTCAGTGTGTATATATTATATCAGTATATATATATATGAATGCGAGTATTAATATTATAGATTTGGTTTTATATATTAATAAATTATTTTGTATATGTTTTAAAAATCATCTTAAGCACTTATTTTTTTTATGTCAAATAATCTTTGTAGATTCTAAAAATATAAATTACTTAATTCCTAAACCGAAGCAAATTGAAATAATCTGTAATTGTATTATAAAATATAATGCTTTTTTTCTTCTTTTTACGATTAACTGATTGTAAAATACTTCTTTGCTTCTATATATTTTGTTTTACATATATGTATTTTTCTGTATCCAATAAAAAAATGTTTTTGTCTTTGAAATATTTTGGTAATTTTTTTTTTCAGTCTTTCATTTAGTGGAGTCTTCATCATAATTACTACCAGGTCCACTCTGATTCGAGATGGTAGTACATAATACATAACATATCAGTATATATGTTATGTATATATAAATGTAAATAGTATGTGTATTTGGGCAGCATTCTTTCATTTATACATGTAGAATTAAACAAAAGACACATCTCCTGTTTAATAATTTTATTTTTGATCTTTTGGGTGGAATTCGTGGATAAGTCCACCAAAGTTCAGGTCCCGAGTACTTTCGGCACTTCAAAGTGCCATCATCAGGGGTGATGTGTTCCAGTTTTTTAAGAATTATATTAATGTGGAGGCTGGAAGGAGAAGAATTGATGAGAAAGGTGTTATAGGCATTTTAAAATGTGTGTACTGCATTGGAAATTAATTTTGTTTAAGGATGTATTTTCCGTTAGAATATTTCGGTAACGGAAAATACACACATTCTGCACAAAGAAAAAAAATAAACAAAAACTCCAAATATTAGAAGCTTTATACATAAAACAATACAAACCATCCTTAAACAAAATTAATTTCCAATGCAGTACACACATTTTAAAATGCCTATAGCACCTTTCTCATCAATTCTTCTCCTTCCAGCCTCTACATTAATATAATTAAAAAAAAACTGGAACACATCACCCTGATGATGGCACTTCAAAAGTGCCGAAAGTACTCGGGACTTGAACTTTGGTGGACTTATCCACGAATTCCACCCAAATATTAAAAAGTTAGCCAGAAAACTTGAAAAGATCAAAAATAAAATTGTTAAACAGGAGATATGTCTTTTGTTTAATTCTACATGTATAAATGTCTATAATATATATGATTTGTCATTTAGTGTGAAGCATGGGGTGTGAAATATAAAGAAATTCAGTTTGTGGGATGTTAAGTTTCGTTTTATCTCATTCTAATATTTCGAAGACTTGATTCTCCTTCTTCCGAGGAATGTAAACTCTCTCTCTCTCTCTATATATATATATATATATATATACACACACAAAACCTCCCCATTAATGGGGAGGTAAATTAAGCATAAAATTAATATTCAAAAAAATATGGTGATGGGGGAAGTAAATCTATCATACTTCTTGTAATTCCTCTTTTTTTATTTTTAAATATTGTAGGATGAGTGATGAGTCTAAAAAAGATCAAACAAGAGGAGGTAAGTAAATATATATATATATATATATATATATATATATATATAACTGCATATTCCCTATTACTTCTGGCCCATTAAATCCAGCACACATTATGTTTCCTGCTGAAACACAAACCATTTAACTCAAGAATTATTAATTAAAGAACTTATGTGTCCTCCCCCCACCTCACATTTGGCAATTATCCCTGATGTCAAAAATTGGGAATAAGCTTTGAACTTTCGCATGAAATCAAGATACTGTGTAGAAAGAAAGAAAAAAAAATCAAAACAAAAAATAAACAAAAACCAGCACCTGTTTGTGGGGAAGCACCATTGGTAGTAGTAGTGGTAGTAGTAGAAGATACTGTAGAAGTTGTCTTGGGTACCCCATTCGAAGTTGGGGCCTCAGGTTGGGACATGGGAAGGGCTTGAGCTTTGGTTAGGTCAGCAGTGTTTATGTGGTACAACTGCTGGCCCTGGTTCGTGTTTACCAATATCCGAGTGGAATTAGTGGATCTGTCTGTAGAAATGGATATAGTAGCCAATGTAAAATTTCCAGAATTGAATACATTCGTATTTAATGCAGAATCGATCACACTGGTGTTGCTACTACTACTACTAGCAGTAGATGAACTAGTAGTAGCATTTGCATTATTATTATTGTTGTTATTATTATCATTACAACTACTACTACTACTACTACATAAATTGTTTTTATTTGAATTTGAAGTGTTAGTGGTAGGGGTATCACTGATAGCTATCAGCGGATTGTCAACAAATACAGGTTTGATATCTATATCAAGCGAATCCCCTGAAGTTGAGGAAAAAATAGTGTTATTGTTTGTAGAGGTTGTTGTTGTTGTAGTAGAAGTAGTAGTAGTAGTGGTCGTGGTCGTGGTGGTAGTAGTAGCCAAATTCGGGCTCGATACTTGAACAGGGGTCTCTAACAAACCAGTTTGTGGGGGAGTAGTGAGGTTTTGTCGGCTAGAAATCGTAGAGAGGTTATCCGGGCCCGAACTGGGCGATAGAGATGAAGTAATAATCTCCTGTTTGGGGCCGACTGATTCCTCAAACTCGATTCCTTGATCGGGCATGCTTTCTAATTCCTGTGGGGTCATCAGGGTGTTGCTTTTGTCGGTGCCGACTGGCTTAAACTCGAGGAGGGGCACTTGCAAGCCCAAAGTCTCTTGACCGTCACCCGGGTGACGATCCAGTGTACCCGCCGTTGAGGCCGAAGAATAAGACGTAGGGACTGCACGTTTTTCTTCTCCCTCCAGCACAACAGAACTAACATTCGTGCTTATTGTCGTTGGTGTTGTACAAACCGTGTTTATTGTACACGTAGTAGAAATACTAGAACGAGAAACCAGAGACGGTGATGATGATACGGAAGAATTTAAACTTGTATTACCGACAACAGTACACGTTTTAGATGAAACAATATTATTGGAAATCGGAACTGAAGAAGCTATAGCATTATTATTATCTACACCAACAATACTATGGCCATTACTATCACTAGAAGAAGAGCTGTATAAAACAACTGATTCGTTTTCCGCTGTTGACAATACCACATGGTCAGTCTCGGCCAAGGGAGGAATCACCCCTGCCGGATCGGGACTGACGGCTAAGTGTTCCCCTGCAAATAAATCGTCCACGACGATATCTTTGCTTGTTTTGCCGGTGCCTATGTCCAGTGTATCCACAACACCGTGGGTTGTTGGTTGATGCCCGACTAACTCCAACTCCTCCTCGACGGAATCGAGATTTCGACAACGAGAAGATTTGAACCATTCAGAACTATTATCCACGACTGACTGTTCGAAATCATCATCATCATCATCATCCAAGTGTTCAACAACATCGTCTCCTCCTTCCACCTCCTCCTCCTCATCATCATAATCGTAATCAGAGGCTGAAGACGAATTTGAAGATAGATATTGTAGATGCAAATTATGAATGGCCATAGTCGTAGTAGTAGTGTTGTTGATATTGTTAGCTCCTCTTCCTTCTCCTCCTCCTTCACCACCAGAAGTAATAGTTTTCAGGGAGATACTACCAGAATTACGAAGCTCTCGAGATATATCAGTCTTTCTGTTGTTCGCCGTCATAACAAGTTTACCACTAGAAAGAAGAGCTTTGCTTTTTGTTGGCTTTTTCTTATCACTAGTAGTAGTAGTAATAATCGTATTGCTACTGCTACTACTACTACCACCATTTATGTTGTTGGCAATAGCATTACTACAAGAAGAAACAATCCTAATTGGGCACTGCTGGATTTGAAGGACAGTCGATGATGGGGACAACGACGACGATAACGGTGAGGGAGAATAAGCGGTGAATTCAGTAGTATTGTTTTCCTCTGCTTGATCGTCACGTCTCGCCTTGCATTGTTGTGTTGTTTCGCCATCTTGAAAGGCGGCGGCAGTAGCGCTGCTTCTACTTGCAGCTGGCCGACAATGGCTAGTCGTGACGGGTCTGTGCCGGTCTTCCGCGACCGTTCGTCCGGCCTCCGCGGCCAGGGAAATACCTGAAATGAGTCCAGCCTGGGGTCTACTGCTCTCAGCATGTGCACGGCCATGGGCGCCGCCATGTTGTTCCCTGTTTCGTCCCCCTTTACGCGACATTTTCGGTCCCCGTGCGCCGACAGTGTGCGGGGTTCACATGCACGAAACAACTAGAGATGACGTCACGTACCACGTGACCACGATCAGGCATTAACAACAACAAAAAATAGTATCACCGCCGGTGTACAGCCAGATTATTATTTTATAAAATTATTATTCATTCTTTGTTTTTATTTTTTTGGGGTGAGTGTTAAATTAAAATAAAATTACTGTGAATGAAAAAACTAATTAAAAAAAAATCTTGATACCCCCACCAAAAATTCTAAAATTAAACTATTATTTTCAATAATATATGATAGTACGGATGCTCAACAGTGTAACAATTAATTTTTTTTCTTCCAGGTATCTATATTTTTAAGGCTGACATTTTGTTTTCGAAAGTTTTTTTTTTCTACGAATCAGTCTGCAGGAGTTGATTTAATATTTAATTATATGGCCTGTACTTTTGCTATTTGTTAGCTTGGTATAAGAGAAACGAAGCATAAAATGTTGTTGTGTCAATCTTACAAGACGTAGGAAGGGCTCGCCTTTAAAAAAATAAATTAGAAAAAATTAAATCATCATTAATATTGACGACAAATGGAAATGAATACGCAACTATCTCATCGGCAAAGCGAAGCCAAGCATGTTTATTCTTAGTTCAATGCGGCGCAAGGCCTTACAATATGATAGGAAGAAGATAATCTTTGCAGCAGAATTCCGAATGGGGAAGGCTAGTCTTCTTTGAATCAAGTTTATTATACATCAATGGATGATGAATCACCCAGGATACATCGCGGCCAGTCTAATCCTTGTAAAATATGTAATAACATAAAAACCAACTCGTTGAAGGATGACAAAATTAGGGTTTTATCTGTGTGGTTTCCTTCTGACCTCCCCCCACTTTTCTGTCAATTGTCCTTGTCGAATGAACAACTTTACAACATTGGTTTGAAGTTTCTCGAAATCTCGGTCTATTCACAATAATGATTTTAATAGCTATTTATTTTCCAACTTTTAGCTTATTTGTGGCACAAGGCCACAAATATGGGGTACCTAGTGAGAATCGAACTTGCTAGTAATAATCGCACATTGTTGGGCTTCCCCCGGAAGGATGAGAGGTAATATTCGCAGAGTTCCGTCCCAGCCTCCTGCCTCAAAAACCGCTAGCCGGTGGCTGCTGAAAAAACAACACCAACTACGATTGAAGTCCGTAGCTGAAGCGGTGTCACTTGAAAAAAACAAAAAACAACCAACTTATGGCGTTTTTCCCGAAAACCCAACCCCAACCCTAACCCTAACCCTCTTAGTTAAAATTAACAGTTTTATTACAAAATTTGTGGGTTCTGTTTTTTTTTTGGGTCACCCTGTATACAGGGTGACCTCTCCCCCCCCCCCAAAAAAAAAAGAGCCCAAATTATTTGTTTTCCCATTAACCCTAACTAACCTAAAACCCCAACCCCAACCTTAAACCCTAACCCTAGTTTTTTTTTCAAGTGACACCGCTTCGGATACGGACTTCAATCGTAGCTGGGGGTTTTTTTCAGCAGCCACCAGCTAGCGGTTTTTGATGCCGGGACGGAACTCTGCGAATATACCAGGATGAGAATTAATAGTAGCTTAGTTCCAAAGGGCATCAAACCCCAGGCAGCACCTGCCCCCTTGTCTAAAAGGCGTAAAGTGCTGGTTTTATTGCCCGGTCGGTGCCTTGGGTGACCCTGAAGGGATATGTCAACACTGTAGCGCCGGTTGTTCGCTCTATGAGCGGCACTCCCAATTAAACTGACCTTTGTGTCACATTTTGGCCTCGTGTGATGTCAGATTGGTACACACTTAGCTCGCAAAACCATGCGACGATCGATCGACTCGTTAATAATTGACTTCTCATAGCGCCGTGGTTAGCTATCTAATTGACCATTTGTGAGTTTGACACGAACTGGGTGACTCACATTTGGCCCAGGCTAATTTAAGCTACAATAGCCTTATACCAAACTAAAGGTAAATTTAAATGTAGAAGGCTTGTCTAAAAATCCAATTAAGCTGCTGGAGTAGTACTACTAGTAGTAGTTAGATATTTTCATTAGTGCTCTCAGAAGCTGTGGCCTTTGACCAGACTGTCATGCCTTTGATCAGACTGTCGAAAATAAATAAATTAATTAAAGGATTGGTTAGTGACCAGACCATCATTGTTGTCTTTGTTTCCTGAGTTGAAATTTTGTTTGTCAAAAATCTGGAGTCGTAGGGATTATTAATAAACGCCATTTCTACTCGGAAAAAGTCATAAAAGAAAATAAATAATATTTATTCAATTTCAATAATAATATTAAACAAAAGAAAGAAAAAAAAGAAGATGAGTAATGTTTTCCTAAGATAAATATTGACGATTTAGAGTTTTCAAAATAATAGAAATATTTTAACTTAAAGTCATTCAATTTATAAAAATATTAAATATCTAATGTTGCTGACGACGAAAGTTATTTATTTAATCAAGTAAATATTATTATTTCATAAAATAAGCAATATTTTAATTTTGTAATAAAATGAGATTTAAAAAATATAAAACATCTAAAATTAAAATATTATTTTAATTTCCATAAGAAATACCAATAATAAAAGTCATTATTTTTCCATAGATATTTTTCTCTTCTAAATTCTAGATTAAGTATTTCCTTTTGATATAAAAACATTTTTTCTACTAAAGATATAAGTTTGATTTTTTTCTGAAATTTAATTTGTTTTTAATCGAAAAAAAAAATGCCTTATCTTGATACAGATCTATCAACTATCATTATTAGCGATTAAAAAAACACTTTTTTTTCTTAACTTCTGTCTCCTAGTTTATTTTTTTAAAAAAAAGGTAATACATTTCTCAAAATATATCACCTTATTTTATATTTGTAAAATCAGTAGATACGAAAACAAATAACGTAGCTCTACACTAACGAGGGGACCGTTAATTGTATTTATTACGGCGTTCAATTTCATTGGACAAAATTATCCAATCAAATTAACGGAAATTGTCGTCTGTAAAGTAACAAATTTTTCGGCGTTCAATTCTCTGTTTTGATTTTAATGTCGATACTTGTAAATTGGGAACCGTAATAATTACTTTTATTTATTTCATTTTTATGAAGCAACTGAATCTTAGTTATCAAATTCAAGAAATTGCAAACAAAAAGATTTTGGGCAATATTCTAAGCAAAAAGGTAAGTACAATTTATAAATTTCTTGCTGGTTATTTTCATTCAATGAGAAGAGGGAAAAACTTTTATTAAAAATCTCAGTTGCGTTTTTATACGTTTACATGTTTTTTGGAAAGTTTCCGTTGTTGAATTAAAAACTGAAAACAAAATAAAAAATAAATAAATAAATAAATAAATAAAATGAATAAGTAAATGAAAAAATGGAAAATAAATAAATGAATGAAAAAAATTGAAAAAAAAAAAAAATGAATGATAAAGAATAAATCTTTTTATTTGAATTAAAATTTAATTTCAAACCTTTTTTTGTTTACTTTTGAATTCATAATTTGAATTAATGAATTAATTTGAAAAAAAAAAGTTTTTATTATTTATTTTTTCAATGTTATAGTTACTTGATAAAAAAAGAAATTCTGTTATTTTAAAAAACGAATGTTCTGGTGTTGAAAAAAAAAAAAGAAGAAGCAATTTATTGTTTGTAAGATTCAAGAATATACCCAACCCCTTCACACGTACAGGATGTGAGACAAGATCTATTTTTAAGTGGAGTTGAACAGGTTTGAATTCAGAGTTTTCTTTATCATAGACTGGTTGCTATACATACCATGGTTAAACAACCTAGTTTGCCCTACTATTTACCCATATGTATATTGATATATATTTTTTTTGATAATATGATATATTATAAAAAAGATATTATCTATATGTCTATTATAAGTTGTAAATTTGATTTGTCTAACATTTTTCTCCCAACTGCAATCTTCTAGCAGTTCTCCGTACACAACTCTTCCACCGCTTCGAAACATCTTGTCCTGAGAAAAATTTGCATACGTGCAGATATACTATCACCATGTCTCTTTGCTTCCCATTCATCCTGCAAGCAAAACAGGTTCATGCCTGCTTTGCTCCACGAGGTAAGTCTCCCCTCTCGCTACATATATATATCATATATCAAGAAAACTATGTATATATTACAAAAAAATATTACCAAAAACAAGACACAAAAAAAATAGTAAATAGAAAAAAGAATATTTTAAAAAAAATTGGTTTCACAATTTTATTTAATGTTATCAACAAATAATTTTTAACTTAATATTTAAAAAAAGAAAAAAAATTATTCTTAAAAATGAATATTTATGTAAAACGACATTTAAAGTATTTTCAAATTCATTTCCTCTAGTTCTGTAATATCTAAATTTAATTTTCAACATTATAAAATGACCCTAATGTCAAATAAATCTGTGATGAACGAGTTTACTTACCTCCGGCGAAATGCATCTGCTTAGCTTGTCAGGTTTTGCCTGAACTCAGCTAAAGAAGCATAGTTGCCATTGACGAGATTATAGCGTCGCCCATGCAAATTATGCCAACAGTATAAAAGGAGCTCGTTTTTTTGCCAGAGGACAGCAGCAATCTAAGTAGGAAGAAAGACTGTAAGCGTGACATTATTTCTACTAGAACCCACAAGCTATTTCGGCAACGGCAATGTGGCATTGTTTGACCTATGGAAGGCGTATCTTCAAATACGGATCGATGAATCGCTGTGGCCATTTCAATCGGTCATCATCAAAGGAAGGAGATACTGCTTGATTTGTCTTGGGTTTGGCCTTAATGTGGCGCCCCTAATTATGAA
The DNA here is from genome assembly GCA_023376005.1 of Doryteuthis pealeii. Taxonomy (NCBI): domain Eukaryota; kingdom Metazoa; phylum Mollusca; class Cephalopoda; order Myopsida; family Loliginidae; genus Doryteuthis; species Doryteuthis pealeii. Next base: position 524,824 of record CM042154.1, read on the forward strand.
AGCCATTGTCAAGACAGTGTTGGAGCAAGATGAGCTGATGATGAGAGCTACATAAGCGTATGTTGACGACATTTACGTTAACGAGCACATACTGTCAGCAGACGAGGTCAAAAGCAGGCGTAATGTTATTTCTACTAGAACCCACAAAATTAATACAATTAAAAAAATGTCTAGTGTTTACATTAATGAATTTATTGCCCTGTGGGTGGGGCTTAGAATATGCTGACTGTATCACCTGTAGAGGGGTAAGCCCCACCCTCCCCTAAGGGGTGTTTGGTGTATGACACTAAACTGCATCTGATGGTGGTTCCAGTTCTGGGGAATGTAGAGTACCCGTTCATTGCTATTACTCCCAGATCCAGTTTGACCTCGAGTTAGGGTCCTATATATGGGTCAAATAGGTCGGTTTAAAAATTATTAATATTGGGTAAGAATATGTGATATTTAATTAAGAAGGTGCTTATAATGTATAGAATAGCCCAACTATGAAAAAGTCTGTTAATTCTGAGGTAGTATACACAAAAATTATGTATGAGGCCAGTTTAGTTCAGTTGATGGAGCATCCACCCAGAAATTGCAACATTTGATACTGGTCCTCACCAACCCAGCACATGAGTAACATAGTTTGGGTAATATAAACTGTGTGGTAAAGCATCTGGGAGCTGACAGTAGGTGTGGTGCTCCACCTCAGTAAAAACACCCCCCCCGGTCTAGTGCTAGCTAAAAGGGGATAGACTCCCCCATTGTCCGGCTGATACCAACAATAGACCACTCTGCTGACTTTACTTATAATATTTACATTTACCATCCAAATTTGCTTCAGTTTTTTTTTTTTTACTGAACAATTACAGTTAATTCCCAAAATTTTCATATTGATCAAAAATCAGTGGTTGGAGGAAAGAAAGACCAAAGAAATATGGCCAATGCTGGAATTGTAGCTCACTGAACATGTATTTTTGAACTTGATTGTTCAATAAAAAAAATGAAGCAAATGACTGAAACTTAATTTTTACTTGAATGGTAAATATAGGTATTATCTATCTATCTGTATGTTTGTACAACAACCAAGCATATTTCCTTTTATAAAGGAAAATTGGTGGAAATCAGCAAAGACTAAAGTTCAATAAAATCTACACCCTATTTTTGTCCAAGAGGGGCTGAAAACCTTTTATCCCTCATTTACCATAAGAAAAGCTCCCAAAAAAATAAGGGTATAAATCTATGATTTATAAAATAAATGTTTAAAAAAATAAAACAAATTAATAAGGGATAAAACAATAAAAAGTAGATAAAAGAAAAAAATACAAAAACCAATAATAATAATAATAGTAATAACAATAACAAGAAGAGGAAAAAGAGGAAGATATAAAGAAAAGATTAGAGTAAAAGCTAGATGGGAGCTACACAAGGATGTACTGTCTTGAACAAATCTTGGAAGCAGCATCCCCCCCCCAAAAAAAAGCACCTGCAAGCCACTTGCCTCCTACAACCCATCCAAGTAAGACAAACAAGCTGGACTCTGCTGGAGAAGCAAGGACAAACTCATAAGTGATGTTTTCCTTTGGACACCTTAACACAGACACACTGGTATAGGCCAACCAGCAAAAACTTATATTAATAAGCTCTGTACATATTCTGGAGGTTATGCAGAGGACCTGCCAGGGGTGATGATCAATAGGGATGGATGGTGAGAGAGTGTTATGGGTATACATGCTGTCAGTGCAACCAGATGATGATTATTGCACTGATTATTTCTGGTTTCTTGTGTTTTCAATCATAAATTTGTATTTGTATAATGATTATCTATTATAGTTATTTGCTTTTGAATTCATATGAATTAACTTTTTTGTTTTTTGAATTACCGTTTGATAAAGAGTTTTAGTGTACATTAAAATACCTGAAACCTCTTTCATTATGCTGTGATAGATTTTGGTTTTTAAAGTAGTAATTGATAAAGAATAAAAAATGTAGTGATAAATTATAAAAAGTCCTACAGGAATTACTTCCCTTGGTATTACATGAAACTACTAAAGCAGTTATCTTTCTTGATATTGATGCAGCATCCTCCAGCACAAAACCATTGAGAAGAAACTAAGATTATTTTTTGCCAATCTTAAAAAAGGAAAGGCCTATCTGCCTGCCTTGAAAATCAGCATTGTAAATCCCCGTATTTTATCTAAGGTGAAACACCAACAAATGATGCCAGTGGAAAAATGCACATCTATCCCAACTACAAACAAGCTAGGCCCAACACTAGTGTTTCAATACTTTTAAAAAGAGATGGTCTTCAGAGGAATGTGGGGGGATGTAGTCCTCATGTATTCTGTCTTTGTAGTGACCAAACGACTTTGCGTTAACGTGAAACTATTTTAATTTAAAATTGAAAGAAAAACAATGAAAAAAAAGCTTTGCAGTCATTATTACAATTCATTTTAACTATAAAAAAAGTAAAGTCAGTGAAGTTGCCTATTGTCAACCAGACAGTGAGAGAGTCTCTTTTCACTAGTTCTAGACCAGGGAGATTGTTTTTGCATTTGAGGTGGAGTGTCTCACCTACCATCAGCTCCCTACTTTACTGCACAGATCCAAGCTGTGCTACTCATGCACTGAGTTGGTGATGGCTGCTATCAAACCTTGTGGTTCGTAGGCAAATGTTCTACTGACTGAGCTAAAACGGGCCTTTTTCTTTCTTTCTTTCTTTTTTAAACTATAAAGGAGTTTATTGTTTCTTATATGTGCTATTCCTCACTGTTGTTGAGATAATGACCAAATTGAGTTGCAATTAAAAAGCAACTTCACTTAAGATGAAGAAAAATTTTAGTTAAATTTAATAATGATAATAATAAAATAAAAGCTTATTAAAATGTTATTGCATCCAGTAAAATCTTTGTAAATCTCATAATCAAGCATGTTGCTATTTACCAAGCTTTGCTGTCCTGGGTATGATGTTAAACTGCATCTAATGGTGAAGTTCCAATTGTGGCACTCTGGGGAGTGTGGAGTACCCCTTCATACCCATTACTCTTTGACCCAAACTGGTAGTATCAGTTAAGGTCCCATCTATGGGTAAAGTAGATAAAAATTGAGTTTTTTTTGACATGCTGTAAAATCCAACCAACCAATAATTATCAAGTATGTTGCTATTTACCAATCTTTGCTGCCGAGTATACAGATATTAGGTTGATTAAAGTATCTGTTATTATTGAATGCTGCCATGATTTTGATTTATCAACCTCATCTTTATACCTTCATTTTAACAACTTCAATTTTTTGTGAAATAAATTTATCATGAATTATTTCTATCATTAGATACTAATGTACTTGAACTAGTAACTTTATCTTGGTATCATTTCGGCTGTTGTATAGGGTGACCCATAAAAGACTGACATATAAAAAAATCTAATCATTTAGTCTTTTGAATCATAAAATAAAACCCCCAAGAAATATATTTTTAGCTATTTGCGAAAAATGATATTGTCTCCATTTTCATGAATACAGCCGTATCTTAATTCAAGCATTTTGTATGACTTTGCTCAAGGTCTCTAGGATCAATCCTCTTATCTCTGCATGAACATTATTCTTGAGTTGTACAAATGTCTTAAGTTTATTCAAATATACGCACTCCTTTAAATAATCCCCACAAAAAGAAGTCAGGCAGACAAAGCAGGTGAATAGAGAGGCCATTTGAATTCTGAATTTCTTGAAATTATTCTGCCACCAAAAATGTCTTTTTATTGAAATTTTAAACCTCTCACTGACTCAAAGCATACTATATTATTCCTTTAACCATAATGTTGCATTTATTATGAAAATCTTTCATTTCATGGTCACCAATGTCACTGTATGTGAATTCTGGCAAAGTTGCTTGTCCTTCTTCAAAAAGTCTTTTGCTAACCCAGAAGGTATTACAAATTATCAGCCAGGAGAGTGATGCCTCATCATTATTGGGAAACCTCATCCCAGTTATCTAAAGCCATAGGAAACAACCCTCCCATTTTGTCACACTGAGATCCTCCACTAAGGGGGAGTCCCTGTGGTGTAATGGTTAACATACTGGACTGTGGCATCGTGGGAAGCGAGTTCAAACCCCAGTATCACTATTATGTTCACTTTTAAATTAATACTTTTGGGAAATGTATGATCTCCCTCATACCCTCAGCTATGGGTTAAATAGTACCACTACTGTTCTTCTACAAGGATCACTTTGGCATTAAATAACTCATGAAGGTTGATATGCCATTAAACAAAGAAACCAAACCTTCAACCATGATATGCAACACTCCATTTTGACCCTTACTTGGGCTGGACAGGCGGTCGGAGAGGCTCCCTCTGATCAATCAGCTGGTCACGTCAAGCTCTAGTACCTATATGATTATCCCGATTGTATTGTTTTCATAGCAACCCCCAACCCTTTTTATCATATGTGTTAGAAGGCAGTGGTTGGGTCTTAGTGTCCTGGGTATGATGTTAAACAGCATCTAGTGGTGAGATTCCAATTTTGTAGCTCTGGGGAGTGTGGAGTACTCCTTCATTGCCTTTATTCCCAGGTCCATTCTAATCAGGAGTGGTAGTACCTATTAGGTTACCATCTATGGGTTAAATAGATCAACAAATGAGTTTGAAAATATGAAAACCCAACAAGAATAAATAAAAACAAAAATGTCTTTGGCATGAAATAACCTAATGGTCAACCCACCAACCAATCACTGAATTGTCACAGTTGGTTTCCTCCTTCACTAATTTCTCATATAATGATTTAATCAACAACAGCCAGGTGTCAGCAAAACCAGTCTTAATCCAAAAGAATCATGCTGACTTTCCCCTCTCACTCTATATATATATTTACATTTATCAACCCCTCTGCTTGAGCAGGATGTGACACATGGTTAATTTCTTAAGCAGAATTTGAATTCAGCATTTTCCTTCTCCTAGACTGGTTGCCTAACCAAGGTTAAAGAGCACAGTCCACCCAACTATTTACCTGGAGAGAGAATAGTTAGATACATACCTTTACCAAGGGTATTAGCACTATATGAAATGCAAACAGCCTCGTTCAGGAATTGAACTCTGGTAGCCAAGTCCATTTTCTACAATGATAATCATTACACTATGTGTCTCAGCAAGATAGGTGTCAAATTGAGCAGTATGGGCTCCATGGTCAAAAGTTTTTGGTAATATTCTCAAAATCCCTCACAAATGCCTTTATTCCTAGTCTAGTTCCATATGTCACAGTGAAGCATCTTTTAGCTCCTCAGTTGACATTTCCAAAGTTATATTTGTTGCATTGCATGGCTTTCTTTTTAACCTAGCTCCATCTACTAGAGCTTGATCCTTCTTAAGTAAGATCAAGTCTGTCTTAACTTACGTAGTCTCTAAACTATCTTCTGATTTAACAGCCTTTTCTAATCTAGATTTTAATGCCATTTATCCCATCTCATTAATGAATCTCACAGAATGGTTAGTTTTACAGCCCTATACAGGGAGGAATGAATGTATAAAGAATACCTCCCTGCAACGTTTTTGTTTTTTTCTCCCTCAGTAATGAGAAAGGAGAGCCTGAGCAACCTCTCTGAGCATGGTCATCACCCCCTCAGAACCTGGGATTAACCTTACTACCATTAAAACCCTTGTGCTGGTGATATTCTTTGGGTTGTCTCTGTTCTTTCCGCCAACTTGTTTAAAATTGTGGAGAACCCGAGTTCTGTTAATTGCTGGGGATGGAGGTTCCTTACCATTCTGCAGCCATTTTCCCTGTTTTGTGCTTCAGATATTCTTTTTTTCTGTTTTGTGTGACAGTGGGGTTTGGGGTATAATGTAAGTCCCCCAGAGGGGGGGTCATGATCAGTCTAATCAGTTCTGCCTGAGTGCATCCTTTTTCACTATTTGTGCTGGGTCGTCCAACTCCTGATGTCCTTTGGCCGTGTCGTACATAACTTGGACCCCACTGTTGTAATACTTTGGATCAAACGGCACCCAGTGAGGGACCCATCACAAGGAAATAATAAAACAACACAAAGACAGAGTAAGGTGAAAATAATTCGGTCCAAGGAATGTGTATCTACTCTGTGCATGCATTCTCATTTCTTCTGATTCTCATCCATTCTTTTTCTTAGTTCTCTTCAGACCAGGGGGATGGCAGCTTGTCTTTTGAACTGCCTGTTATATTTTGTTGATGGTGGCAGCAACTGTTTTGTTGAAGTAGGAGGAAGAAATCTTCCAGACTGGTGGTGTTGATGGTAGCTGTGGCATGCAAAGTATGGGGTAAGACAGAATAAGGTGGGAAGACCTTTGGTTTGGAGTCAGTTTCCTGGCATCATCCAGCTTTTTTTTTTAATTTTAAATAAGGTTTTCAAATTTTTGCTTTCCCAAACCAACACATTTTCCCTGACTTTTGAGTTTCTCCTTATATCATTTTAATTTTTAAAGCAGAGAGATTTTCCTCAATTGGAAGATTGACACAACACAAACTTACTACTTATTTAACTTTGGTCGGAGGTACAAGAAAGATTCATGGCTGCTATTCCTGTGCTCATGGAGGAATATCTCCTTAAAGGGTGATGCTGAAGTGTGCATCTCACACATCCACTCCTCATCTTTTACTAACTTTCAGTTCTTCCTCTAGTGTAACATTCTAGCTAGTCTAGAAAGAGCCTTGTTCCAATTCATTTAGGGCTGACAAACTTCTGTGGTCTGTTGTGAGATGTTTTACCCTTCACCCTTCTGAAGAAGGTCTGAATCCTCTTCTTGATTTTCATTTATGAAGCCAAGCCATGAAAAATTTAGGAATAAAAGTTTCTTTGAAAGCTTCAATCTCTTTACAATTAGGAAAACAATTCTCTAATTTTAAAAATTGTTCATAAATTAAAACAGTTTTAGTCTTAAGATCATGTTACTCAATAGTAAAAACTATATTAATTACTCAACATGAGTCTTCAACAAAATATTTCATCACTCATTTAAAAATATAGATTACAGAAAGGAGTCCCTATGGCGTAGTGAATAATATGCTGGGCTGTGACATTATAGTAAGTGAGTTTGAACTCTAGTCATGCTATTATGTTCACTTTTGCACTAATACCCTTGGAAAGGGTATGAACCCCCCCTCATCCCCCTGCTATAGGTTAACACATAGGCCATGATGTGCATCACATATGGTACATGAAGAACTGTCCAAAACCATGATGTGCACCATATATGGTACACACCTATAAAAGTATATATATATATATATATATATATATATATATATATATATATATTATATATATATATATTCTTAAAATGGCCATAAATCAGTTTTAATCATTAAATTTCAGAATACGAAACATTAATACTGTTAAGGAGTGTTCAAAGTAAACAATGATATAAACAGAAAATCTTTATTTGTAACTGCAAATGACAAAATAATAATAAAGAAAAAAAAAACTCGCATCTTTGTATTTTAATGAATCCTAGTTAGAGGCCTTGAAATTATTTTTTAAAAATCATCAGAGTATTTTGTGCAGCTTTGCACTTCGATATCTGGCTTGGTACTAAAGTCATACAAGTTGGAACATGGCGCTGAGTGGGAATAAGTATTGCATTTGCAAATCCGGCCAATGTGTTAAATAGTACCACTAATGTTTTTCTACATAGATGGCTTTGGCATTAAATAACCCATGAAGATAGATATGCCATTAAACAAACCAAATCGAAAAAATAGATTACAGAGAGATCATTAGTTCTCAGATTTGCAGAATGAGACAAAGAAAACCTAGACAAGACTGGTCCTATGGATACCAATGCTATGACAGCATCTCCCCCATTGCACTAACAGTGGTGGACCTGGGCTATTTTGGGCCTTTATTTCTCCCTTGTTTAGGTTTTAAAATTTGTAATTATACAGGGAGTCCTGAAAAATTTAATTTCTTAGTCTAATAAAAAAAAAAAAGAACTAATTCTCACTCAAATGATTTCAGTTTTTACACATTCTGTTAAAATTTAAGTTTAATGTTTAAATCTTTCTTTCTTTTTTTTTCTTTTTTTTCAGGGGTAAGAATGACATTTAGTAGCAATGAAAAGGCATTTTGTGTGTTAGAATATTCTCAAACACAGTCAAACAAGAGTGTTAGGCTTTGTGAAATCAGTTATAAATTCTACATCCTTCTGAGTATGTTGTTTAAATTTTGATAAATAAATCTTTTATTATTCAACATGAGACATATTCAATTTCATTTGCCTAGGACTTGGAATTATTTAGATATTCACATTTCAAATGATGTCAAATTTTTCTGAACATCCTGTATTTTGTTAATTTTAATTTGTTTAAAACTTTTTGATTATTTCTGTATCCATAGAATCTTGCTTACGAGGTTTTATTAAAAAGTTTGGTTTAGTTTAGTTAATGACATATCAACCTTTGTAGGTTAAATCTTTATCTACCAGAGCACCCCAAATCGCCTGATGACCCCAAAATGGCAGAGATCGTCAGCTCTTAGAAAATGGTTTTAAGTTAAAAAAGAGAAATGAATTAAATGAATACATTTCTATTTAATAGTAAAGGATCAGCGATATGATACTAGTTTGTCAACCATTCGGGACATGACTTGCAGATGGCAGTGGTAGATAAAGGGTTAATACCAAAGCCTTCCTTGTAGAAGAACAGTAGTGGTACTACTTAACCCATAGATGAGGGGATTCATACCGTTCCCAAGTATATATGCAACTGGAGTTTGAATTTGCCTACTACAATGTCACAATCCAGCATGTTAGCCACTACGCCATGGAGACTCCCACATGAGATTTGAGGACATAAAAAAATATGGTGCAAGAAAATCATGATGGTATATCAAAAGAGGAGCTTCAAAAGGTACTTCAACCAATGATAAACTCACTGGAATAAATATGTTTCATTCATTGTTTGTTTGTCTTCATAAATACAGCTTCAATCTCAATACTTTTTTTTTAACAATCAAGGGAATGTAGTTAAATAGATTTCAGGGTCCCATGTAACATTCCTATCCTGGTAATTTCCTTAATTTATCCCCTCACTGAATGCCACTTTTGACCTGGTCTGTGCATTGGGCTCTGAGTACTGCTTATACACTCTTTATTTTGGAACCAGTGCAAGGATTGACATGCATACTTGAATCCAGTCCGTAGAACTTTCACCTAGGGACCACAATGTTCTGGGTTCAATACCGGCTCTTGCCAACTCAGTGCATGAGTAGCACAGCTTGGATCTGTGCAGTAAAGTGGAGAGCTGATGATAGGTGTGGTGGTCTACCTTAGACACAAAAACAATCTCCCAGATTTAATGCTTGTGAAAAGGGATAGACTCCCTCATTGTCCGGCTGAGACTGATAATAAGGCACTCTACTGACTTTACTATATTACTTGAAAGTTTAATCTTGAGTAAATTGAAATACATATTCAGTGTTGTCATTTCCTGTCAGTGTATAAAATAAAGTTTACAAAAATGTAGAAAACTGATATTTTCAAATTAAATTCTGTGACATACACACTTTTCAGATACAGTGGTACCTTGACTGTCAAGTTTAAATCGTTCCGATCATAACACAATTTCCTTGTATATCAAATCAATGTTTGCCATTGAATTAAAATAAACTGAAATGCCATTAATCTGTTCAAGCCCTCCTCCTTCAAAACACCCTATTTTTTTTGTTTTGTTACATTTTTTTTTAAATAAGAAAAAAAGCATTTTATTGTATAAAAAACAGTAGAATTTAATGAACCATGTGCTGTAATATGTTTTAATGTGTGTTTTTTTTTTATAAATATTTTCTTTTTGGGTAATAAATTTGGAAATTTAATTTTTTAGTGAGCTTATTAACATATGTTATCTGAGGCTGGGCTCTCAGCTCAAAAAAAAAAAAAAAAAAAATCAACCGTGACAGCTTGTAACTTGGAAAACTCATAATCAAGATCACTGTATCTTAAATCAATGTTTATTTATAAGATAAACTGATTAAAAGTAATTAAAGACACACATATCTCCTCGG
>CM042154.1:534924-647424 GCA_023376005.1 Doryteuthis pealeii
TAGGGTGGACATTTTAACCAATTTTCATGCAGATTTTGTTTAGGTGAAAAATTTAAATATGAATCAACTTTAGCCGACCAATTTCCATATTCCTTTTAGCGTCAGATATAAACCTCCCAATTTGTGTTCATTTTGTATATTTTTGTAGTTGGTAAATATTTGGGTTACTTTCTACTTATCTAACTGATCAGGTAAAAAAAAATTATCCATAACTTACAAAATTGAATGTGTGTGATATCTGCGGCACGCACACACACACGCACACCACACACACACAGAACATAAATACCAACCAACCAACCAACCAACCAACCAACCCAGCCCACCCACACCACTTCCCTCTTTCCTCCTCCCCTTCTGATTTGAACTTTGTCCTAAAACTGCACAGCAGCAACTGACACTGTAATTTAGGGGAGGGTGGAAACCAACTAGCTGCCACCTTGTAGCAATATATTTATCACTTATGCAGTGCTGCATATATTGTACGGCCATATTGTTTTGTTTATGACCATATCCAGGTAAAGATCTTGTGCTGCATGTTACAGACTGTGTTATCTGTTATTTCTATCTAGTTGATTTGACATAAACCTCTTCCAGACAAAACATTTTTTCTGTGAGTTTTACATTTCAACAGCGATACCTCTTGCATTTTTTCGTTTATTTTTTTTTACTTTTAACTTTTTTCTTTTTTCCTCTCTTTTTTTCTTTTTTTTTTCTTTTTTCTTTTTTTTATGGTTGGAACTCAACATGTGTTTTAGTATTAATTGGAATCATCACCTCTGTTTGCGTGTATCGCTTGTGTGTACTTGTTATGAAAATTCCTTGGGTTATGAGGGGACCAAATTTTGTGGCAGATTTTGCTGCTTACTGGCTGGACTTTTATCTTATCAGAGGTACAAGTGGGTTGTGTAGACACTTCAGGGCATGGCTCAAGTTACAAGAAAAATTATAATTAAAAAAAAAAAAAAAAAAGGAAAGGACAAAAAAAAAATGACAAAAAACGATTTAAAAATTTCAATAATACCAAAATCTCATTGGATCATTCTGCAAAAGTGTTTGGAGTTGAGAGAGAGAAAACAGCTAACATGTTAATTTTCCACTATCCTTCTTTAATTATTTCTTTTCTTGACAAGCAAATCAGCACTCTGTGATGTGTCTACTACTAATTACTGTTTGCTATAGATAATTTCCACTGGCTGAAGCTTAACAAGACGTACTAACGTTATATACAAACACACACACCACACACACACACACATGGACTCTATTTCCCTTCATACACTCATATACACTCAACACACAAAAATAAACAAAAATAATAATGCACTAAACCCTACTTCAAGATGCCCATTAAAAAAACACCCCTCCCCAATCTAACATGACCACACCACTCACAGAATTGTGTGCAACCACTACACACATGGCTCATACTTACGCCCACATGAAACTTACAGATTTTGGTACATTGCAAGAAAGAAGAAAAAAATAACTTATGGCTTTGGTTATTATTACAAATTGTGTTTGACCCATTGTCGGTCAACACCTATGCCATGAATATTTTTTGACTTGTTTTCGGCCAAAATGCTACCAGTGATTTCTTTTAAGCTAATGGACTACAGTTCTTTTTTGCATTATCACACCCCCCCAGCCTATGTGACACGGAGGCAGGCTCGTTGTCTAAAACCCCCGCCCCCTTTTCTCCCCTCGTTTTTTTCCCTTCCTTCACATTTTACTCTCGTGCTGTGTGGGTGGTTGCAAGTTGAGTACATGTGTGTGATCTCTGTGAGTGCGTGTGTAAAATGGTTACTTATTTTACCCAAATTTTTCTGCTGAGCCTCCATACATCCATGATGCATGCCACACCTCTCTCTCATTTTACCTCCCCCTTCCCTTCAGTTCACTCCACACTCTACCCCACACAACCCTGCTTCCCTCTTCACCAAAAACCTGTTTTATTTGTTAAAAGAAAAATTATTCTTTAATCAAATCCCATATTAAAATTCCAACATTTCCAAAATGTGGAAGCATGTAATTTCTATTCTGCTCTTGTCTTCACCCATCTTCTGTCTGTCTGTCTGTTCTCTCTCTCATCCTCCCCCCTGACCCCCCTTCCTGCCGCCCTCATTTCTCCTTCATTTTCTTGCAATCAACAAATACTGCAATGAAAAGAGGGGTGATAGAGAGCATGTGTAGTGTGCTTGCAGCTTTGGCACGTGTGTGCCATCTCCCACGCTCGTGGACTAGCGCCGCAGGGCAGCCAGCGTTCAGTCGCCAGTATAAAGCTGCTTACAGAGTGCTCCTACTCCCACCCCTTCCCCACACCCTATCCCATCTCATGTAAGAGCGGCCATACTTACCTCCGTTCTAATAGCCCTAAACGCCACGGTCGCCATAGCATCATCGCGTGCCACATAGTACATGGTCAGATAGGAAACAAACTCTCCTGTACACACACGATGTCTAGAGAACCCAAATAGTCAAAAAAACCCATACATCTAGTTGACGTACGCAGGCTGCTCTGAGCCATTAACTTATGTTGTTTTCTTATCCTCTTTTTTTCTTTCCTCCTTCCTTTTTCAGGCGAATCCTTCATTTCGGCTTTCTTATCTTCACTCTAACCACCACATGCTTTCAAAGAAAACTTGGAAAATGTCTTTGCTTCATAACTTTTAAACACACCACACCTAAATCGTTTAGAGCCAACACCTACTTATACAAAACACACACTAATAACCATCTCTTACTTCTTTAGATTATAGAATCCAAATTATCGATCTTTGCACCTTCACTTGTGAATCTACAGAAAACATTTTTCATTCTTTTAAAAAATCTTGCTGAAAACATGAATTAACCATTATATCAAGATTTTTAATGGAAAAATTTTAAGTTTTTTAGCCAGTTATTTAAAATCAAATTTCCCTGACAAAAGGAAACAAAAAAAACTTTAAATCAAAGCCTCTTTTTCTGTATTTGCGTAACAATTTGATAACGGATAATAAAATAGACCACAAAGATTTTGAAATTTTTGACTGTAGAGGAAAAGAAATAATATCAGACTGACCTTAAAAAAGAATGTCACAAGCTGTATCGATGAGCTGTAAGGTAAGTAAAAAAATATAGCCACGCAATGTTTAATACAACAATATCATAAATACTGCTCTTGAATCTGACTTTTTCTTTTTATATTACTTTAAATGAATCTTCTTTTTAAATTCCAGAGCGATCATCTGCAAGACAACTAATTCACAACCATCTTTCCCTTTTGCATTCCATATTGCAGTTTGGAGCACAGCATCACAAAGAAGAGTGACAAAACTAATAACCAAACGAGTAGCAAAGATTAGTTACAAGGGAGAGAATTGGAGCAAGAATACAGGATAACTACCTTCTACTAGAAAGAAAGAATAGAGAGGTTGACATCCTATTGAAACTTTCCAAAATAACATGCAAATTTATTTAACAATCTATGGCAAGATATTCTTTTAACATATTATCTCCTCCTAACTGAAAACTTTACTGTCAAATCAAATACTCAAAAACCTAAGGAAACCACAGTAGATCCATTTTTCTCAATAGGGAGTAATTCATACTTTCATTCATTATATCCACTTAGAAGCCTACATATAGATCACAAAACACGCAAAATCAGTCATATATTTTAAAAACAAAATTGATTTGGCAATATCATTTCAGAATATTAGTAAGATGATGAATTTAGAGAGTATATATCGGGAACTATTCAGATTAGAATTACCTTAACAGACTTTGAATCTATATATAGAATATCTGTTGATATATGTCTGTGCAAGGATTCCATCTTTTTTTTTCCTTTTCTTTTTTCACTTTTGAAATTCGATAAAAATGAGTAAAAAGCGGGGAGTATGCCCCAAATGAGGGATAACCCCCCAAGACCAACCATAACTAATAATTTTATTCACTTACACAAATACCTAATTGAAAGTCAGGCTTAGCGACAAGAATTCTAAGATATATAACACCCAAACTGTCTGAAGACATACTAAATATTTGATAGGTTAATATTTATGGACCACCTTGGTGGCTACATTGCTTGTACTACTTAAAATGTAACCTCCTCCACTTTTTTCCACAATTCTTCAGTAACTAAAGCAAACAGTTGCTAGAACAAAATGATAATTAACTTTGATTTCATGTCCGGATAAATTTATACAGCTTGATGTGTCTACTTAATACATTAAAATACACAGCAAGATAGATTGGTTTAGCCAAACCTGAATGAGTACTAAAAAAGGCACCAAACACACAAAACCATGTTTCAGACATCTCATAGCTAAATTACATTTGTAACATTTACCCCCCCCCCCTCTCATTACAAGGAACTTTAGTTCTTTTAAAAATCCAAAAACCTTATCATTAAAACACAACATCTCACAGACGGTCCCACAAGTTCGCACAGCTAAAATGTCAATCCTTGCAGATGGATAAAAACTAGTAAGAGGAGATTCAGCTACAATATCTGTTAATGCTATTAGCTTTTATTTACAACTAGCTTAAGTCAACTTGTGGGGTGGGCAATTAAGCTAGCTAGCTCTTGCAGAGGCTCTTAATTGGGTCTTCAGACCCAACAATGACACGCCATGAATTGAGATACATATTCAATTTCATTAAAAACAATATTTGTTAAACAATGATATAATTTAATTTATTTGGCCATTATTTGCACAAAAAACAAACATTAGGCGTCGTTCAAATAGTTAATGCTAGAAGCAAGAATAAACTAGAGAAGAATTCAAAACTTCGAATTGCTACATTTAAGTATTGGTCACAAAAAAATCACTAAAAACCAATTCGTAGTAATTAAAACTTTTGGAATCCAAAATTTCAGGATTGCAAGTCTGGATTCAGCCTGGAATGTCTTTTTAATTTCTCTAGGGCCACAGTCGTCCTGATTCCCAAAATGGTATGATAATATTGGCGCTATGGCGCCTCTGAGCAATAGTAAAAGTTGAAAAATGTGACCCGCTAAACATATCACATTTATTATATATAGAGACAAAGTAGCTAAAAGAAATCCATGTGGGATTTTGTAATTGTCATATGATTTCTAACATAACTGCACACACCCACTAAAATGCTAAACAAGCCTGGAGGAATTTTGTTAAAAGCTTCTATCCTAGAGTTGTTACATTTTCATATACTAAAAGAAGATACTCCAAAATTGAAAACCTACTCCAGTAAAACTACAACAGGTACTGGAATCCCTATGGCATTGTGGCTAACGTGCTGACCGTAATATCATAGTAAATGAGTTCAAACTCTGATCATGCTTTTATGTTCAATTATGGATTTACACCCTTCGGAAAGGTATGAACCCCCATCATCCTCCAGCTATTGGCTTAAAAATATCACTACTGATCTTCTATTAATGATGGTTTTAGCATTAAATAACCCATGAACGTTGATAAGCCCATTAAACCAAACCAAACAATAGGTACAAGGAGCCACCACAATGCTGTTGGATAGAAGAGCAAGTTTTCCAGCTACAGAATATTATTATTCCACAAAAGTCACTACCACTGGCCAAGAATTTTTGACAGCAATGAATATGCAAGCTGGACTTATATAAATCTGTACAAGTTAGGGAAGCTTTTTTTTTTCTTTTTTTTTTTCCCCCTCTTCTTCAGGAATTAAACAGCATCATGTCAGAAAACATGTTGATGTAACCTATCTTTTGTGGTTACCAATAAACATGGATGAGCTGATGAAGGCACTCAGAAGGTGGTCTGTCATTACTGCTAATTGAATTACTCTATACTTAACTGTGCTCACAGGGTATCCCATTATCATATAATGGTTAGCAGGCTAGTTACAGACCTATTACTATTGAATAGTGAGTTTGATACTTACAGGATGCGCCATACTTGTGACTGTTTCACATCCTACTCATGGTGATTGGGTTTTTGGTAAATACCTACTTAACTCTGCTCACATTCACTATTGGTCTTCATGTGGAGAAATTCAATAACACACCTCTGCTTTCATATCATACACACTTTTTTGCCAGACTGCCCACTAAAATGTGTTAGTGAGGTAAGGTTCCACCTCTACTGCCAAAAGCACCAACATATTAAAAGAGAGGCATTACTTTTGACTGGCAAAAATGCATAACTAATGAGTGACTATTTATAAGTGTTTTGTAGCTGAAAACTTGCCTTATCCAACAGCATTTGTATTTACCCGACTCCTCTGCCATTAGCAGGATGCAACAAATGGTGAATTTTTAAGCAAAGTACAGCTGGATTGAATTAAGAGTGCCATCCAAAGCTAAAGAGCCAGGTCTGCTGAGAGGAAATATTGGATTCATACCTTTTCCCATGGATAGGCATTTACCCAACCCGTTGACACAGATAGGATTTGACACAAGGTCGCAAGTATTGGGGCATCCAGCAAGGATCAAATTCGCTATTCAGTAGTAATGGATCTGCGAGATCTTACTTGCAAATCATTACACCATGATGGGACACCCTGCCTTTCCTAAGTGTATTAAGTTTAAAATGAAACCTGAACAGACTTGTCCAGGATTTGAACTTGGCTCACCAAGTCCATTTCGTTATGACAATAACCATTATGCCCCCCCTCACACACACGCCTTTTTTTATTCAACAGCATTATTGGGTTCTTTGTATATCCATTGGCACTGGCTTGTGAAAGTGAAAAAAGACAAAATGTGACCAACCAAAAAAACCCAAGAAATGATGGATCATCAATGAAAGAAATCTAAAATGATTCATTTTGTATTGGAAATGTAATGGTTTGTGAGTTTGATTAGAAACTGGGTGCTTTATTTACTGACTTATACCAGACTAAGCTAGATAAATAACTGGGCAATTCCATGTCAAATCATCCAGAAAAAAGTAAAATTGTCACCCAACCCTTCAATTTTTCTGAAAATTTTGACAGGTGTGGATTGTGTTAAAGTTAGACATTCCCAAAATTTGAGCTTCCAATTCCAAAAATTGGCAGTTATGTCGATTTTTAGCTCTCCAAATTTGGTGGGGTTCACGAAAAAATGGTGACTTTTTGTAATCTATTTTTGTCTGTAAAATGAGTTCTAGTGCTTCCCTACTCCTAAAAAATTGGTTTATAAAAAAAAGTCTTAAAGTCAACCAATTTTAAAGTTATTGATGATTTCTGATTTTTTTCCATAGCAAGATCAATATCTCAATGTGGCACTGAATCTAAGACAATTTTTTATGTGAAATATTGTTAGTTCACATATATTGAACATTATTTGTACCAAAAAGATAGTTTGGTGTTTGCCCAGAATCGAAGCTACAACATCAGTTAAAATTTTGCAAATCGGAAAGCATTAATAATTTAAAACTGGTTAACTTTCAAAGTTTTTTGCTAGCATTTTTGGATTCCTTGGGCAAAAATAAACCAATTTTTAGGAGTAGGGAAGCTCTAGAACTCATTTTACAGACAAAAATAGATGACAAAATGTCACCATTTTTTGCGACGACCACCCAAATTTGGAAAGATAAAAATCAACATAATTCTGCCAATTTTTGGAATTGGAAAGCTCATATTTTGGGGATTGTCTAACTTTACGATAGTCCACACCTGGACAAAATTTCAGAAAAATTGAAGTGAAAAATTTTAAACAATTTTTAGCTTCGCTTCTGAGCAAAAACCAAACATCTTTTTGGTACAAATAATGATTTCAATAGATATAAAAATAATAATAGAAACTGCCCTGTCGGCTGGGGCGTTAGAATACACCTCTGCAGAGGGGTAAGACTCCCCCAATGGGGCCACCTGTTGACTGTAAGTGGCGACCCCATGATGCTTAGGGATAGAGCCCAGGTGGATGAGCAGTTCATGACTTGCAATACTCCAATTTGGCCCTATCTTTGGGCTAGACGGGCGGTCGGAGAGGCCCTCTCTGGTCAATCGGCTGGTCACGTCAAGCCCTAGCACCTATATGATTTTTCCCAATCCCTATTGCCTGTATGGCAAGCCCAACCTTTTATCATAGGGTGCTAGAAGGCGGTGACGTGGGTCTACATGTCCAGGACGTTAAAACTCTATCTGATGGTGACATTCCAGTTTTGGAGGTTTGGGGAATGTGGAGCACCCCTTCATCACCATTTCTCCCTGATCCACTCTGACCCGGAGTGGTAGTACCTGTTAGGGTCCCATCTATGGGTTAAATAGAAAAACATGAGTTGATAAACAAAATTGTATTATGCATTAAGAATGAATTTATTTCACAACTTTGTCAGCATTAAATGACCTACCGAGGTTGATATGCCATAAAACAAACCAAACCAAACCAAACCAAACCAAACCTAATAATAGAAAAAAATCTTTGTCATAGATTCAGTGCCACATCGGGATATTGATATTGCTATGGAAAAATCAGAAATCATCAATAACTTAAAATTGGTTGACTTTAATACTTTTTTGATAGCATTTTTGGATTCCTTGGCAAAAATGCTTTTATAAACCAATTTTTAGGAGTAGGGAAGCACTAGAACTCATTTCATAGATAAAAATAGGTTACAAAAGGTTGCCATTTTTCGTGACACTCGTCAAATTTGGAGAGCTAAAAATCGACATAACTATGTCAATTCTTGGAATTGGAAGCTCATATTTTGGGGAATGTCTAACTTTAACATACTCCACACCTGTACAAAATTTCAGAAAAAATTGAATTATGACAGCAGCATTATCTGCATTTTTTCTTTTTCTTAAAATTGTTGTATTTTTTTTTTATTGGTTAGAACATTTTAAAATAATGCAAAAACATTGCAAAATCAGTTTGCATGGTTGTGTGCATATGTATAACAAATTCGAACCATATGACCTTTAGGCACCCATTTTTTATATCGATTGAGAAAGGACGTTTTTCATTTATACCGTCAATATCCAGTTGTTTTAACAGATGATTTTTAGATTTTTTTTTTTTTAATTATAAAACTAACCCCTAACAAAGAACCAGATATTGACGGTGTAAATGAAAAACATGTCCTTTCTTAATTGAGATCAAAAAGGGGTGCCTAAAGGTAATATGGTCCACAAATTTTTCTCAACAACAAGACTTAAAATTTCATAAACCTTAGGTGGTGGTGGGGGTATTTTGATTTCCTGTTTCTATACTTTTGTATATAACTATAAAAGACCTGCCCATGTTGGAGGGGTTGGGTAAATACATTCTATTAATGAACATCTAAGATGGATTGTCTATTTTGTAAGGAATCCAACTGCTCAGCTTAGTTTCAGCCCCCTCCCCCTGGGCAGTACCCATCTAATAAAAGAGAAACAATAAAACAAAAAAGTGGCATGGCTTATTTTAATTACTTGGCTGTAATGCTTATATATATATATATATATATATATATATTATTGTTCACTCCTTTTGAGTTTTCACATCAGCATTAGCTGATGGTCTTTCACTGGAGTCTGAGTGACAGCAAGTCTCCTCAGGTCTCCAGGACTCTTCTGAGTATTCTGGCAGATTGCAGCAGTGCAGTGTTCTGGATGGTATTAATTCTTCCTCTGATTTCCAAACATTCCAGACCCTTTTCCAATCATTTTGGGACTGTTCTAAGTGCACCAACTACAATTGGTATCACCTTCACTTTCATATTCCATAACTTTTTTAGTTCTCTGGCAAGGTCCAAATATTATATATTGTTATTATTATTATATATATATATATATATTATATATATATATATATATATATATATATATCTGTGTGAGAGAGAGAGAGCACTGACAAGGTGATTTTAGATGTGGAATTAGTTGGGTTTTTTAAGGATATGTACATTCTGCCTAACTTTGTATATCCAAGTTGATAGGTATGATTAAAATTTGGGTATGACAGTACTTCTCCCTTCTTAAAACTTATAAAAAGTGTAAAATTGTAAATTGTCACTTATTCTAATGTTTTCCCTTAAGAACAGAGCCTAAACTTGCATATAATTTTTTTCTATGAATTTCTTAATTATTGTTATAATTAAGAAATTCATAGAAAAAATTATATGAAAGTTTAGGCTCCATTCTTAAGGGAAAACATTAGAATAAGTGACAATTTACAATTTTACACTTTTTATAATGAAATCACATTAAAAAGTTTATCTCTCCAAGAGAAAAAAAAATGGTAAAAATGTGCCATTTTGACTGATATAATTTTAATTTATAAAAAAACTCCCATTTTAAAGTCTGTGAGATAATTTTTACATTAATCCTTCCTCTTCATAACAGTAAAAATTACATTAAGTTTCATTCATTTTTTTTCTGAGTTTTGTTGAATTTTAATTCATGGGGTGGAGGTTTTTAAGAAATGTGAAATTTTGTCCCATACCTACAAGTTAATCTTACCATGCTGGTATAATGGATTTGTTGTTTAAAAAAAAACATGT
The DNA here is from genome assembly GCA_023376005.1 of Doryteuthis pealeii. NCBI lineage: Eukaryota > Metazoa > Mollusca > Cephalopoda > Myopsida > Loliginidae > Doryteuthis > Doryteuthis pealeii. The sequence continues at coordinate 545,334 of CM042154.1, forward strand.
AAACTACAGCATTACTTAGTCATAGGAAATGGACACAACAATCTGAGTTCAAATTATGGCTGAAACTGTTTGTATTTCACTTAACATTAATATCCTTAGGAAAAGGCAGTGGTCAATCTCTTCTCCTTAGCTATAGGTAAATAATGGGACAGACTGGGCTCTTTAATTTTTGAAAGGCAACTGGTTTAGAAAGAAGACTGAATTCAAACCAGTAGTAATCCACTGAACATTTTACCTTGTGTTGTATCCTGCTAATGGTGGTAAATACAGACATGTAAATGCATAGTATCTATAAAAAATGATATTTCATTTTTCCATATCTGGACACTACCTCGGACAAAAGTGACTTGTCCTCTACTAGGGATCAGTGTTGTATCTGTGTTCTTTGACTAACTTAGTATTTTCCAAGTTAATTTAACCATATTTAAGCAGAAGGATTCAGGTGTGGGTATGTCATTTGCCTCGGATAGAATTCACTTGTTGGTTATTTTATATTTAATGGCATATCAACCACAAATCATATTATATTATAATATATATATATATAATATATATATATATATGATTTTGTGTGTATCAATAAAAACTGGTAGAAATAATTTTCATTTACTTCATGCGTATTAATAAACTGTGGTTGAACCTCAGCCACCACCTTCTAGTACCTTAAGATAAAAGGGTTAGATATTTTGTCATAAAAGCAATTTGAAGAATATGGTCAGGACTTATTCATGGTAAGATCAAGCCTCTCCAATCACCCATTTAGTCCAAGACCCAAAGTAGAATTTTTGCAGGTCACAGACTGCTCAGCCCCCAGGATCACATTACATGTTCACTTGTGAATTTTATATTAACTTTTTTTTTTAGCATGATAGAAGTTACTGATAGGTTAAAAAAAAAAACTACAGAAGAAAAACATCTGATTTACATAAATGAAAATGAAAGATTTAAGCCTTTCATGTGGAGTTTTATCTTACATTAAAAGCAGTTGCACTTCACATAATGGTTATTGTTGTAGGAAATGGAAATCAGCAACCAGAATTCAAATCTGTTTGCATTTCACTTTGTGTTAATGCCCTTGGTAAAGACATGAATCCATCTGTTCTACTCCTCGCTATGGGTAAATAGTTAGGCAGATATCTCTGTTTAAAGCTATTCTACTATTCCAGATGAAAGGTTGTAAATGATCATTGTATTAAGCCTTTAATTATTACTGTTTGATGGGATTTCCCAAAGCCCAAAATATTGGGCTTACAGTATATAATAAAATAGTACTCAGTTTAAAATATTGGGTTACTATGTAAAGTAAAACCAGTGGAAGTGAAATCAGAAGCAATTTGGTTGTAGTAGTTAGAATCAGTAAAAATATATCAACTGATTTTTAATTAATTTAAAGTGAAATGTTCAGCACAAAAGTAGATTCTGCAAAAGTATCATTTTAGTTGGAAATTGGACTGGAAATTGCTTTAATTCTCTTAAGAAGATTTGGAGTGTATTACTATAATAAAAATCTCAATATTATGTTGTCATCTTTGCTAGGGGTTATGCACACACACTCACGCATGATGAGAACATTAGTAGGTATTTACCCAACCTGTTTTTGCCAGGGTAGGACGTGACATAAGGTCTCAAGTATGGGGCATCCAGTGAGGATCAAACTCACTATTTAGTAGTAACATTACACCACAATGGGGACACCCTAATGAGAACTTTGTTTAAAAAATAGACACAGAAAATAATTAGTTAAGACCTAGACTAACAGATAATTTGAGCAACCTTTCTTTGTGACTAGAAACTGCTACTCAGCCTTGCCTGGTAGAGGTGGGGAAACCCTGGTGTATTGATTTGTTAACTTTTGAGATTTACAAATGCTGGACATTTTTTCAGTAGAATTTCAATGCTGTTTCTATGTATATTTTAATTTTTAAATATCTTCAAATATAAAATCAAATTTTCATAATTTTTGCCACAAAAAGCAAGGTGGTGATATTAATGTGTATATATATTTACTTTGTGTTAATTATTTTATTTTTGTAGTTTCATCCAGACACACACCAACTGCCCTTTATATATGTATAGATTCAGGATATATTTTGATTTAAGTTCCTGCAAATTTCACAGTATGACATGATAGGTCTGACCATGCTGAATCCTGAAAAATGAAATTTATCTCATTTGTATAGAAATGAATCCATCATAAATTTTTGTCAATAACGAGAAAGATGGATAAAAAAAATCTAACAAAATTTTTGCCAAAAATGATAATCTAAAGATGTTGTTTCTTTGTTTAGTGGCATATCAACCTTCCTTGTAGAAGAACAGTAGTGGTACTATTTAACCCATAGCTTACGCAATGGTATTAGTCTGAAAGTGAACGTAATAGTGTGACTGCGAGTTTAAACTCGCTTACCTACAATGTTGCAGTCAAGTACGTTAGCCACTACACCAAGGGAATTCCTCCCTCCTAAAAATATTGTGAACAAAAACAAAAAAAAAATGTAATAATTTGCATTAGAACATTTTATAGGTAAAGAACATTACAAATGTTAAAATCTACCAAATAATAATAATGATTAAATTTTATTTTTAAAAAAGAATTTCTATTCCAAGTTTTGGGGATGTGTGTGTCTTTTAATTACTTTAATCAGTTATCTTATAAATAAACATTGATTTTAAATACAGTTGATCCCTTGACTTATGAGTTTTCCAAGTACAAGCTGTCACGGTTGATTTTTTTTTTTTTTTTTTGAGCTGAGAGCCAGCCTCAGATACGATATGTTAATAAGCTCACTAAAAATTTAAATTTCCAAATTTATTACACCAAAGAAAAAATTATATTAAAAAAAAAACACACATTAAAACATATTACAGCACATGGTTCATTAAATTCTACTGTTTTTTATACAATAAAATGCTTTTTTTTCTTATTTAAAAAATGTAACAAAACAAAAAAAATAGGGTGTTTGAAGGAGGAGGGCTTGAACAGATTAATGGCATTTCAGTTTATTTTAATTCAATGGCAAACATTGATTTGATATACAAGGAAATTGTGTTATGATCGGAACGATTTAAACTTGACAGTCAAGGGTACCACTGTATCTGAAAAGTGTGTATGTCACAGAATTTAATTTGAAAATATCAGTTTTCTACATTTTGTGTAAACTTTTTATTACACTGACAGGAAATGACAACACTGAATATGTATTTCAATTACTCAAGATTAAACTTTCAAGTAATATAGTAAAGTCAGTAGAGTGCCTTATATCATCAGTCTCAGCCGGACAATGAGGGAGTCTATCCCCTTTTCACAAGCATTAAATCTGGGAGATTGTTTTTGTGTCTAAGGTAGACCACCACACCTATCATCAGCTCTCCACTTTACTGCACAGATCCAAGCTGTGCTACTCATGCACTGAGTTGGCAAGAGCCGGTATTGAACCCAGAACATTGTGGTCCCTAGGTGAAAGTTTCTACGGACTGGATTCAAGTATGCATGTCAATCCTTGCACTGGTTCCAAAATAAAGAGTGTAAAGGATTGACATGCATACTTGAATCCAGTCCGTAGAACTTTCACCTAGGGACCACAATGTTCTGGGTTCAATACCGGCTCTTGCCAACTCAGTGCATGAGTAGCACAGCTTGGATCTGTGCAGTAAAGTGGAGAGCTGATGATAGGTGTGGTGGTCTACCTTAGACACAAAAACAATCTCCCAGATTTAATGCTTGTGAAAAGGGGATAGACTCCCTCATTGTCCGGCTGAGACTGATAATAAGGCACTCTACTGACTTTACTATATTACTTGAAAGTTTAATCTTGAGTAAATTGAAATACATATTCAGTGTTGTCATTTCCTGTCAGTGTATAAAATAAAGTTTACAAAAATGTAGAAAACTGATATTTTCAAATTAAATTCTGTGACATACACACTTTTCAGATACAGTGGTACCTTGACTGTCAAGTTTAAATCGTTCCGATCATAACACAATTTCCTTGTATATCAAATCAATGTTTGCCATTGAATTAAAATAAACTGAAATGCCATTAATCTGTTCAAGCCCTCCTCCTTCAAAACACCCTATTTTTTTTGTTTTGTTACATTTTTTTTTAAATAAGAAAAAAAAGCATTTTATTGTATAAAAAACAGTAGAATTTAATGAACCATGTGCTGTAATATGTTTTAATGTGTGTTTTTTTTTATAAAATATTTTTCTTTGGTGTAATAAATTTGGAAATTTAAATTTTTTAGTGAGCTTATTAACATATGTATATCTGAGGCTGGCTCTCAGCTCAAAAAAAAAAAAAAAAAAAAATCAACCGTGACAGCTTGTAACTTGGAAAACTCATAAGTCAAGGGATCACTGTATCTTAAAATCAATGTTTATTTATAAGATAACTGATTAAAGTAATTAAAAGACACACACATCCTCAAAACTTGGAATAGAAATTCTTTTTAAAAATAAAATTTAATCATTATTATTATTTGGTAGATTTTTACATTTGTAATGTTCTTTTACCTAAAAATGTTCTAATGCAAATTATTACATTTTTTGTTTTTGTTCACAATATTTTTAGGAGGGGAGTAATTCCCTTGGTGTAGTGGCTAACGTACTTGACTGCAACATTGTAGTAAGCGAGTTTAAACTCCAGTCACATTATTACGTTCACTTTCAGACTAATACCGTTGCGTAAGCTATGGGTTAAATAGTACCACTACTGTTCTTCTACAAGGAAGGTTGATATGCCACTAAACAAAGAAACTAACATCTTTAGATTATCATTTTTGGCAAAAATTTGTTAGATTTTTTATCCATCTTTCTCGTTATTGCCACAAAATTTATGATGGATTCATTTCTATACAAATGAGATAAATTTCATTTTTCAGGATTCAGCATGGTCAGACCTATCATGTCATACTGTGAAATTTGCAAGGAACTTAAATCAAAATATATCCTGAATCTATACATATATAAAGGGCAGTTGATGTGTGTCTGGATGAAACTACAAAAATAAAATAATTAACAACAAAGTAAATATATATACACATTAAATATCACCACCTTGCTTTTTGTGCAAAAATTATGAAAATTTGATTTATATTTGAAGATATTTAAAAATTAAAATATACATAGAAACAGCATTGAAATTCTACTGAAAAAATGTCCAGCATTTGTAAATCTCAAAAGTTAACAAATCAATACACCAGGGTTTCCCCACCTCTACCCAGGCAAGGCTGAGTAGCAGTTTCTAGTCACAAAGAAAGGTTGCTCAAATTATCTGTTAGTCTAGGTCTTAACTAATTATTTTCTGTGTCTATTTTACAAAGTTCTCATTAGGGTGTCCCATTGTGGTGTAATGTTACTACTAAATAGTGAGTTTGATCCTCACTGGATGCCCCATACTTGAGACCTTATGTCACGTCCTACCCTGGCAAACAGGTTGGGTAAATACCTACTAATGTTCTCATCATGCGTGAGTGTGTGTGCATAACCCTAGCAAAGATGACACATAATATTGAGATTTTTATTATAGTAATACACTCCAAATCTTCTTAAGAGAATAAAGCAATTTCCAGTCCAATTTCCAACTAAATGATACTTTTGCAGAATCTACTTTTGTGCTGAACATTTCACTTTAAATTAATTAAAAATCAGTTGATATATTTTTACTGATTCTAACTACTACAACCAATATTGCTTCTGATTTCACTTCCACTGGTTTTACTTTACATAGTAAGCCCAATAGTTTAAACTGAGTACTATTTTATTATATACTGTAAGCCCAATATTTTGGGCTTTGGGAAATCCCATCAAACAGTAATAATTAAAGGCTTAATACAATGATCATTTACAACCTTTCATCTGGAATAGTAGAATAGCTTTAAACAGAGATATCTGCCTAACTATTTACCCATAGCGAGGAGTAGAACAGATGGATTCATGTCTTTACCAAGGGCATTAACACAAAGTGAAATGCAAACAGATTTGAATTCTGGTTGCTGATTCCATTTCCTACAACAATAACCATTATGTGAAGTGCAACTGCTTTTAATGTAAGATAAAACTCCACATGAAAGGCTTAAATCTTTCATTTCATTTATAGTAAATCAAGATGTTTTTCTCCTGTAGTTTTTTTTTTAACCTATCAGTAACTTCTATCATGCTAAAAAAAAAGTTAATATAAAATTCACAAGTGAACATGTAATGTGATCCTGGGGGCTGAGCAGTCTGTGACCTGCAACATTCTACTTTGGGTCTTGGACTAAATGGGTGATTAGAGAGGCTTGATCTTACCATGAATAAGTCCTGACCATATTCTTCAAATTGCTTTTATGACAAATATCTAACCCTTTTTATCTTAAAGGTACTAGAAGGTGGTGGCTGAGGTTCAACCACAGTTTATTAATACGCATGAAGTAAATGAAAATTATTTCTACCAGTTTATTGATACACACAAAATCATATATATATATATATATATATATATATATATATATATATCATTTGTGGTTGATATGCCATTAAATATAAAATAACCAACAAATGAATTCTATCCCGAGGCAAATGACATATCCACACCTGAATCCTTCTGCTTAAATATGGTTAAATTAACTTGGAAAATACTAAGTTAGTCAAAGAACACAGATACAACACTGATCCTAGGTAGAGGACAAGTCACTTTGATCCAAGGTAGTGTCCAGATATGGAAAAATGAAATATCATTTTTTATAGATACTATGCTATTTACATGTCTGTATTTACCACCATTAGCAGGATACAACACAAGGTAAAATGTTCAGTGGATTACTACTGGTTTGAATTCAGTCTTCTTTCTAAACCAGTTGCCTTTCAAAAATTAAAGAGCCCAGTCTGTCCCATTATTTACCTATAGCTAAGGAGAAGAGATTGACCACTGCCTTTTCCTAAGGACATTAATGTTAAGTGAAATACAAACAGTTTCAGCCAGAATTTGAACTCAGATTGTTGTGTCCATTTCCTATGACTAAGTAATGCTGTAGTTTACATGTTTTTTTTAAACAACAAATCCATTATACCAGCATGGTAAGATTAACTTGTAGGTATGGGACAAAATTTCACATTTCTTAAAAAACCTCCACCCCATGAATTAAAATTCAACAAAACTCAGAAAAAAATGAATGAAACTTAATGTAATTTTTACTGTTATGAAGAGGAAGGATTAATGTAAAAATTATCTCACAGACTTTAAAATGGGAGTTTTTTATAAATTAAAATTATATCAGTCAAAATGGCACATTTTTACCATTTTTTTTTCTCTTGAAGAGATAAACTTTTTAATGTGATTTCATTATAAAAAGTGTAAATTGTCACTTATTCTAATGTTTTCCCTTAAGAATGGAGCCTAAACTTTCATATAATTTTTTCTATGAATTTCTTAATTATAACAATAATTAAGAAATTCATAGAAAAAAATGATATGCAAGTTTAGGCTCTGTTCTTAAGGGAAAACATTAGAATAAGTGACAATTTACAATTTTACACTTTTTATAAGTTTTAAGAAAGGGAGAAGTACTGTCATACCCAAATTTTAATCATACCTATCAACTTGGATATACAAAGTTAGGCAGAATGTACATATCCTTAAAAAAACCCAACTAATTCCACATCTAAATCACCTTGTCAGTGCTCTCTCTCTCTCACACAGATATATATATATATATATAATATATATATATATATATATATATATATATATATAATAATAACAATAATAATAATATTTGGACCTTGCCAGAGAACTAAAAAAGTTATGGAATATGAAAGTGAAGGTGATACCAATTGTAGTTGGTACACTTAGAACAGTCCCAAAATGATTGGAAAAGGGTCTGGAATGTTTGGAAATCAGAGGAAGGGTTGAAACCATTCAGAACACTGCACTGCTGCAATCTGCCAGAATACTCAGAAGAGTCCTGGAGACCTGAGGAGACTTGCTGTCACTCAGACTCCAGTGAAAGACCATCAGCTAATGCTGATGTGAAAACTCAAAAGGAGTGAACAATAATATATATATATATATATATATATATATATATAAGCCTTACAGCCAAGTAATTAAAATAAGCCATGCCACTTTTTTGTTTTATTGTTTCTCTTTTATTAGATGGGTACTGCCCGGGGGGAGGGGGCTGAAACTAAGCTGAGCAGTTGGATTCCTTTAACCTTACAAAATAGACAATCCATCTTAGATGTTCATTAATAGAATGTATTTACCCAACCCCTCCAACATGGGCAGGTCTTTTATAGTTATATACAAAAGTATAGAAACAGGAAATCAAAATACCACCACCACCACCACCACCACCTAAGGTTTATGAAATTTTAAGTCTTGTTGTTGAGAAAAATTTGTGGACCATATTACCTTTAGGCACCCCTTTTTGATCTCAATTAAGAAAGGACATGTTTTTCATTTACACCGTCAATATCTGGTTCTTTGTTAGGGGTTAGTTTTATAATTAAAAAAAAAAAATCTAAAAATCATCTGTTAAAACAACTGGATATTGACGGTATAAATGAAAAACGTCCTTTCTTAATCGATATAAAAAATGGGTGCCTAAAGGTCATATGGTTCGAATTTGTTATACATATGCACACAACCATGCAAACTGATTTTGCAATGTTTTTGCATTATTTTAAAATGTTCTAACCAATAAAAAAAAATACAACAATTTTAAGAAAAAGAAAAAATGCAGATAATGCTGCTGTCATAATTCAATTTTTCTGAAATTTTGTACAGGTGTGGAGTATGTTAAAGTTAGACATTCCCCAAAATATGAGCTTCCAATTCCAAGAATTGACATAGTTATGTCGATTTTTAGCTCTCCAAATTTGACGAGTGTCACGAAAAATGGCAACCTTTTGTAACCTATTTTTATCTATGAAATGAGTTCTAGTGCTTCCCTACTCCTAGAAATTGGTTTATAAAAGCATTTTTGCCGAGGAATCCAAAAATGCTATCAAAAAAGTATTAAAGTCAACCAATTTTAAGTTATTGATGATTTCTGATTTTTCCATAGCAATATCAATATCCCGATGTGGCACTGAATCTATGACAAAGATTTTTTTCTATTATTAGGTTTGGTTTGGTTTACGGCATATCAACCTCGGTGGGTCATTTAATGCTGACAAAGTTGTGAAATAAATTCATTCTTAATGCATAATACAATTTTGTTTATCAACTCATGTTTTTCTATTTAACCCATAGATGGGACCCTAACAGGTACTACCACTCCGGGTCAGAGTGGATCAGGGAGAAATGGTGATGAAGGGGTGCTCCACATTCCCCAAACCTCCAAAACTGGAACGTCACCATCAGATAGAGTTTAACATCATTCCCTGGACATGTAGACCCACAGTCACCGCCTTCTAGCACCCATATGATAAAAAGGGGTTGGGGCTTGCCATACAGGCAATAGGGTTGGGAAAATCATATAGGTGCTAGGGCTTTACGTGACCAGCCGATTGACCAGAGAGGGCCTCTCTGACCGCCCGTCTAGCCCAAGATAGGGCCAAATTGGAGTATTGCAAGTCATGAACTGCTCATCCACCTGGGCTCTATCCCTAAGCATCATGGGTCGCCACTTACAGTCAACAGGTGGCCCCATTGGGGGAGTCTTACCCCTCTGCAGAGGTGTATTCTAACGCACCAGCCGACAGGGCAGTTCTATTATTATTTTATATCTATTGAACATTATTTGTACCAAAAAGATAGTTTGGTTTTTGCTCAGAAGCGAAGCTAAAAAATTGTTAAAATTTTTCACTTCAATTTTTCTGAAATTTTGTCCAGGTGTGGACTATCGTAAAGTTAGACAATCCCCAAAATATGAGCTTCCAATTCCAAAAATTGGCAGAATTATGTTGATTTTTATCTTTCCAAATTTGGGTGGTCGGTCGCAAAAAATGGTGACATTTTGTCATCTATTTTTGTCTGTAAAATGAGTTCTAGAGCTTCCCTACTCCTAAAAATTGGTTTATTTTTGCCCAAGGAATCCAAAAATGCTAGCAAAAAAGTTTGAAAGTTAACCAGTTTTAAATTATTAATGCTTTCCGATTTGCAAAATTTTAACTGATGTTGTAGCTTCGATTCTGGGCAAACACCAAACTATCTTTTTGGTACAAATAATGTTCAATATATGTGAACTAACAATATTTCACATAAAAAAAAATTGTCTTAGATTCAGTGCCACATTGAGATATTGATCTTGCTATGGAAAAAAATCAGAAATCATCAATAACTTAAAATTGGTTGACTTTAAGACTTTTTTTTATAAACCAATTTTTAGGAGTAGGGAAGCACTAGAACTCATTTCACAGACAAAAATAGATTACAAAAAGTCACCATTTTTCGTGAACCCCACCAAATTTGGAGAGCTAAAAATCGACATAACTGCCAATTTTTGGAATTGGAAGCTCAAATTTTGGGGAATGTCTAACTTTAACACAATCCACACCTGTACAAAATTTCAGAAAAATTGAAGGGGTTGGGTGACAATTTTACTTTTTTCTGGATGATTTGACATGGAATTGCCCAGTTATTTATCTAGCTTAGTCTGGTATAAAGTCAGTAAATAAAGCACCCAGTTCTAATCAAACTCACAAACCATTACATTTCCAATACAAAAATGAAATCATTTTAGATTTCTTTCATTGATGATCCATCATTTCTTGGGTTTTTTGGTTGGTCACATTTGTCTTTTTTCACTTTCAACAAGCCAGTGCCAATGGATATACAAAGAACCCAATAATGCTGTTGAATAAAAAAAGGCGTGTGTGTGAGGGGGGGCATAATGGTTATTGTCATACGAAATGGACTTGGTGAGCCAAGTTCAAATCCTGGACAAGTCTGTTCAGGTTTCATTTTACCATAATACACTTAGGAAAGGCAGGGTGTCCCATCATGGTGTAATGATTTGCAAGTAAGATCTCGCAGATCCATTACTACTGAATAGCGAATTTGATCCTTGCTGGATGCCCCATACTTGCGACCTTGTGTCAAATCCTATCTGTGTCAAACGGGTTGGGTAAATGCCTATCCATGGGAAAGGTATGAATCCAATATTTCCTCTCAGCAGACCTGGCTCTTTAGCTTTGGATGGCAACTCTTAATTCAATCCAGCTGTACTTTGCTTAAAAATTCACCATTTGTTGCATCCTGCTAATGGCAGAGGAGTCGGGTAAATACAAATGCTGTTGGATAAGGCAAGTTTTCAGCTACAAAACACTTATAAATAGTCACTCATTAGTTATGCATTTTTGCCAGTCAAAAGTAATGCCTCCTCTTTTAATATGTTGGTGCTTTGGCAGTAGAGGTGGAACCTTACCTCACTAACACATTTTAGTGGCAGTCTGGCAAAAAGGTGTATGATATGAAAGCAGAGGTGTGTTATTGAATTTCTCCACATGAAGACCAAATAGTGAATGTGAGCAGAGTTAAGTAGGTATTTACCAAACCCAATCACCATGAGTAGGATGTGAAACAGTCACAAGTATGGCGCATCCTGTAAGTATCAAACTCACTATTCAATAGTAATAGGTCTGTAACTAGCCTGCTAACCATTATATGATAATGGGATACCCTGTGAGCACAGTTAAGTATAGAGTAATTCAATTAGCAGTAATGACAGACCACCTTCTGAGTGCCTTCATCAGCTCATCCATGTTTATTGGTAACAACAAAAGATAGGTTACATCAACATGTTTTCTGACATGATGCTGTTTAATTCCTGAAGAAGAGGGGGAAAAAAAAAAAAAAAAAAAAAGCTTTCCCTAACTTGTACAGATTTATATAAGTCCAGCTTGCATATTCATTGCTGTCAAAAATTCTTGGCCAGTGGTAGTGACTTTGTGGAATAATAATATTCTGTAGCTGAAAACTTGCTCTATCCAACAGCATTGTGGTGCTCCTTGTACCTATTGTTTGGTTTGGTTAATGGCTTATCAACGTTCATGGGTTATTTAATGCTAAAACCATCATTATAGAAGATCAGTAGTGATATTATTTAACCAATAGCTGGAGGATGATGGGGGTTCATACCTTTCCGAAGGGTGTAAATCCATAATTGAACATAAAAGCATGATCAGAGTTTGAACTCATTTACTATGATATTACGGTCCAGCACGTTAGCCACAATGCCATAGGGATTCCCAGTACCTGTTGTAGTTTTACTGGAGTAGGTTTCAATTTTGGAGTATCTCTTTTATATATGAAAATGTAACAACTCTAGGAAAGAAGCTTTTAACAAAATTCCTCCAGGCTGTTGCATTTTAGTGGTGTGTGCAGTTATGTTAGAAATCATATGACAATTACAAATCCCACATGGATTTCTTTTAGCTATTTGTCTCTAATATAATAAATGTGAATGTTAGCGGGTCACATTTTTCAACTTTACTACTAGAGGCCATAGCCCAATATATCATACCATTTTGGAATCAGGACGACTGTGGCCAAATTAAAAACATTCCAGGCTGAATCCAGACTTGCAATCCTGAAATTTTGGATTCCCAAGTTTTAATTACTACGATTGTTTTTAGTGATTTTTTGTGACCAATACTTAAATGTAGCAATCAAGTTTGAATTCTTCTCTAGTTTATTCTTGCTTATAGCATAACTATTTGTACTGACCCTGAATGTTGTTTATTTGCAATAAATGCCAAATAAATAAATTATATCATTGTTTAACAAATATTGTTTAATGAAATTGAATATGTACTCAATTCATGGCGTGTCATTGTTGGGCTGAAGACCCAATTAAGAGCCCTCTGCAAGAGCTAGCTAGCTTAATTGCCACCCACAGTGACTTAAGCTAGTTGTAAATAAAAGCTAATAGCATTAACAGATAATTGTAGCTGAATCTCCTCTTACTAGTTTTTATCCATCTGCAAGGGATGAACATTTTCTGTCAACTTGTGGGACCCTGGAGGATGTTTTTAATATTAAGTTTTGGAATTTTTAAAAACTAAAGTTCTTAATGAGAGGGGGGGGGGTAATTTACAATGTAACTATAATTCTAAACAGGTACCTTATTTTATACTCATCAGGTTGGCTAAACCAAATCTATGTCTTTATTTAATTATATAAAGTAGACATCAAGCTGAAATTTATCCGAGACAGAAATCAAAGTTATATCCATTTTTTCTACAACTTTTCTTTTAGTTACTGAAAAATTTGGAAAAAAGTGGAGAAGTTACATTTATAGACAAGCAATAGCCACCAAGGGTCCATAAATATTAACCTATCAATATTTATATGTCTTCAACAGTTTGGTGTTAATATCTTAGAATTCTGTCTAAAGCATGGCTTTTCAATTAGTATTTGTAAGTGAATAAAATTATTATTATTTGTGTTATACCTCATTGGGCATCTCCCCCTTTTACCATTTTTATCAATCAAAAAGAAAAAAGAAAAAAAAAAGATGAATCCTTGCACAGAACATATATCAATATCTATATATAGATCAAAGTCTGTTAAGTAATTCATCTGATAGTTCCCATAAATACTCTCTTAAATTCATCATCTTACTAATATTTCTGAAATAATCCAAATCAATTTTTTTTTAAAATTATACTATTGCTGTTTTTGATCTAATTAGGCAATATATATGAAAAATATATTACTCTATTAGAAAAATGATCTAAGTTCTTAGTTTTTGAGATTTGAATTGACAGTAAATTTTCAGTTAGAGGAGAAATATTTAAAAGAATATCTGCCATAATTTAAAATTTCATTATTTTGAAAGTTTCAATAGGATCACCTCTCATTCTTCTATCTAGTAAAGTAGTTAATCCTAATTTCTCCAATCTCTCCCTGTAACTAATCTTTTACTCTTTTTATTAGTTTTGTCACTCTTCTTTGTATGCTCTCCAAACTCAATATGAATGCAAAAAAGGGAAGATTAATATTGCTGCAGATATCTTGGAATTTAAAAAGAATTCATTTAAGTAATATAAAAAGAAAAGTCAATTCAAAGAAGTATATGATATTTATTAAACATTGCTGCTATATTTTACTTACCTTACAGCTCATCAACAGCTTGTACATTCTTTTTTAAGTCAGCTAATATTTCTTTCTCTACAGTCAAAAATTCAAAATCTTTGTGTAAATTTATTATCCTTATCAAATTTTACAGCAAATAACAGAAAAAGAGGCTTGATTTAAAGTTTTTTTTTCCTTTTTCAGGAAATTTATTTTAATAACCAAAAAAATTAAAATTTTCATTAAAAACTTATAAGTAATGTTAATTCAGTTTTCAGCAAGATTTTTTTAAAAAGAAAATTTTTCTGTAGATTCACAAGTGAACAAAGATCAAATTGATTCTATAATCTAAAAAGTAAAGATGTTATTAGTTTTAAAAGGTTTGCTCTAAACATTATTGGTTTAAAGTTATGAAGCAAAACATTTCCAAGTTTCTTTAACATTTGGTTAGAATAAAAAACCAAATGAAATTCCTGAAAAGAAGGAGGGAAAAAAAAAAGAGATAAAAAACAACAAAGTTAAGCTCAGAGTCAGCCTCTAAGTCAACAATAGGGTTTTATTGACTATTGGTTTCTACAGCTTTGTACAGAGTTTTCCATCACAACTATCACAACTAGGACGACCTGGCTACTATTAGACCGGAGGAATATGCCGCCTACATAGAGGGAGGGTGGGAAGGGTGGGAGTAGAGCACTCTGAGCAGCTAACCACTGACTGGCTGCCCTGCGCGCTAGCCACGAGCGTGGGGACTGGCAACACACGTGCAAGCTGCAAGCACACTACACATGCTCTCTATCACCTCTTTTCATTGCAGTATTGTTGATTGCAAGAAAAGAGGAGAAATGAGGGCGGCAGGAAGGGGGGTAGGGGGGAGGATGAGAGAGAGACAGACAGACAGACAGAAGATGGGTGAAGAAAAGAGCAGAAATAGAAATACATGCTTCACATTTTGGAATGTTGGAATTTTAATATGGGATTTGATAAAGAATAATTTTCTTTTAACAAAAAACAGGTTGGTGGGAGGGAGCAGGGTGTGGGAGAGTGGGAGTGAAAACTAAGGGAAGGGGGAGGTAAAATGAGAGAGAGGTGTGGCATGCATCATGGATGTATGGAGCCAGCAGAAAAAATTTGGGTAAATAAGTAACCATGTACACACGCACTCACAGAGACACACACATGTACTCACTTGCAACCACCCACACAGCACGAGAGTAAAAGTGAAGGAAGGGAAAAACGAGGGAGAAGGGGGGCGGGGGTTTATAGACAACAGCCTGCCTCCGTGTCACATAGGCTGGGTGGGGTGTGAAATGCAAAAAGAACTAGTCATAGGCTTAAAAGAAATCACTCGGTAGCATTTTGCCGAAAACAAAGTCAAAAAATATTCATGCATAGGGTTGACCACATGGGTCAAACACAATTTGTAATAATAACCAAAGCCATAAGTTATTTTTTTCTTTCTTTCTTGCATGTACCAAAATCTTGGTAGTTTCATGTGCGTAAGTATGAGCATGTGTGTAGTGTTGCACACAATCTGTGAGTGTGTGGGTCATGTTAGATTGGGGAGGGGTGTTTTTTATGGGCATCTTGAGAGGGTTAGTGCATTATTTATTTTTTTATTTTTTGTTGTTGAGTGTATATGAGTGTATGAAGGGAAATAGAGTCCATGTGTGTGTGTGTGTGTGTGTGTGTTGTAATATACGTAGTACGTCTGTAGCTTCAGCCAGTGAAATTATCTATACAACAGTAATTAGTAGTAGACACATCACAGAGTTGCTGATTTCTTGTCCAAGAAAAGAAATAATTAAAGAAGGATATGAAAAATTAACATGTTAGCGTTTTCTCTCTCTCAAACTCCAACACTTTGCAGAATGATCCAATGAGATTTTGGTTATTATTGAAATTTTTAAATCGTTTTTTGTCCATTTTTTTGTCTTCTTTTTTTTTTTTTTTTTTTAATTATAATTTTTCTTGTAACTTGACCATGCCTGAAGTGTCACACAACCCACTTGTACCTCTGATAATAAACAGACAGCAGAGCAGCAAAATCTGCCACAAAATTTGGCCCCTCATAACCCAAGGAAATTTTCACACACACACAAAAAAAAAAAAAAAAAAAAAAAAAAAAAAGAAAAAAAAGAGAGGAAAAAAGAAAAAAGTAAAAGTAAAAAAAAATAAAAGAAAAAAATGCAAAGAAGGTATCGCTGTTGAAATGTAAAACTACAGAAAAAATGTTTGTCTGGAAGAAGGTTATGTACAAATCAACTAGATAGAAATAACAGATAACACAGTCTGTACAGCAGCACAAGATCTACCTGGATATGGTCATCAACAAACAATATGGCCGTACAATATATGCAGCACTGCATAAAGTGATAAATATATTGCACAAGGTGGCAGCTAGTTGGTTCCACCCTCCCCTAATACAGTGTCAGTTGCTGCTGTGCAGTTTAGGACAAAGTTCAAATCAGAAGGGGAGGAGGAAGAGGGAAGTGTGTGTGGGTGGGCTGGTTGGTTGGTTGGTTGGTTGGTTGGTTGGTATTTATGTCTGTGTGTGTGTGTGTGTGTGTGTGCGTGCGCAGATATACACACACATTCAATTTTGTCAGTTATGGATAATTTTTTTTTACCTGATCAGTTAGAAAGTAGAAAGTACCAAAATAATTTACAAACTACAAAATATACAAAAATGACAACAAATTGGGAGGTTTATATCTGACCTAAAAGGAAATATGGAAAATTGGTCCTAAAAGTTGATTCATATTTAATTTTTCACCTAAAAAATCTGCATGAAAATTGGTAAAAATGTGCCCACCCTAATCAATCAACACATACCACACATCCAGAGAGAGAGAGAGAGAGAGAGAGAGAGAGAGAGATAAAAAGAGAAAGAGAGAGTGTGTGTGTGTGTGTGTGTGTGTGTGTTTGATACATTGCATTTCTATACAAAAAGGCCAGAAAGACAAAAATATAACAAGAAAGTTAAAGAGTTGCAGCTAAGGAAGGGCACTGCAGACAATAACTACAGTAAAATACTGTAAAACCTTTCACTTCAGATTTTTCCTGAACATTGCACTTAATTTAGGTGTATGTGTGTCTCTGTGTCTGTGTGTGTGTGTGTGTGTGTGTGTGTACAGAATATACCCAACTAGAAGAGACAATACTTATATGGAAATAGTTATTTTTTAAAAGATTTTTTCTTTCTTTTTGGTTTCCCTTTCATCCCGGTGTGGGTGGTGTTTAGTGCCAAACAAACGGTAGAGTCATAAAAAGCTTTGAAGTGACCACTACCACCAAGCTGGCTGACAGAAGAATGAGTGGAAAATAGAAGCCACCATCGAAGCAAAGTTGCCAAAGAGTGCTGAATCGACACAAAACTAGTGTCAAGTGTGTAGACAAGTAGAAAGGCTAGAGAGAAATCTGTCAAATGTGTCGTTTTGGTGTGAGACAAGAGTAACCAACAGCACTTGCCATCAGATACAAAGATGGGGCTAAAGATTACACTAAGAATAGCACTGTGCTCGTTTTGTGATAGGAATTAGAGAAGAAGTGACACTAATCTGAGATTTTGTAGTAACTGTACAGAATATAGAACATGTGATGGTAATAGCCATGTGCTTTTTTTTGTTTTCTACTTCTGTAATCTGTACAATGATTTTTGTGGAATTTTAAAGGTTGGTTTAAAACAGTATTGGTGGTTGTAGCAGGTGAGGAGATAACAGTGACAACAGCAATGTACTGACTGCAAGTGATGGTGGGCTTTTTTTGGGGGGGGGCTTTTTTTTTTTTAGTGGCAGCAGCAGCAGTAACAATAGCAGCAGCAGCAGCAGCAGCACTAACAAACTCTTTCCAGGATCAAATGTGGTAAATTTCATAAAAAAAAAAAAAAAAGATTTTCAAAAAATTAAAAAATCTTGTTAAAGAAGAAAATAAAAGGGAGATAATTAAGATTTTCTTCCAATTTTTTCACTTGTTAATTTAAAAAAAATAAATGAAAAAAGAAAAAAGAAAACTAGCTGCAATAGTTAATACAAGGAGAAACAGGGGATTGGGTCAGGGGAATGGGGTAGATGTGTAGGGGTGGGCATAAGAACCAACACTGCCATCTCCACGTGGACAACGTTTTCGGTGAATCTGAAAGCGCTGTAAATCAACAAAGAGATCTGAAAAGCTGATGAATAATTCTTAGAATTTTGCAGAGACAAGGACAAGAACTTGTTAAACCCAGTACACAGTTTATGGAGGGAAAAAGAAAAGAAAAAAAAAGAAAAAAGAAAAGAAATTAACAGTTTTCAAACATTAGTCTTTCTTTTTTTTTTCTTTTTAGTTTGTTTGATGTAGTAATTGTTTCCATTTCCTCATCCACTTGTTTGAAACTGCAGGAAAAGTTGAAAAAAAAAAAAAAATTAAAAAAAAAAAAATCTGCCATAAACCAATGACATAAGTTTGTATTTTGGAGTCAAAGATCCAGCTTTTCTTTAAACAATTTTTCCCTTCCAACATCAATGTCTTCCTCAGCATCTTGTCAGTAATGTTCTCTTTTACACACAGTATTCTTCTGATTTATTTTTTTTTTTTTTTTTAATTTTAAATCTTTTTTTTTTTTTTTTCATAGAGTCTATTATCTTTGCTTTATATATATTTTTCAGAATTTTGTAAACATTTGTTTAATTTTAAAAATTTTTTCAGATTTATTCATCCATTCATTCATCAAATTCATTCATCCAGGGTTTTTGTGTTTTTTTTGTTGCTTTTTTTGTGTTTTTTGTGTTTTTTTAATTTTTTTAAAGGATTTTTTTTTCTTTTAAATTTTTTAGAATCAATTTGACAAAAAAAATCCAGCTTTAAAACTTGGAGAAAGATGGAGTTCTAGCATCTAGGAAATATTTTGCCTCTAATTCCCAAAATTTCAGCATTTTGCTCCCACAAAAAGATTTTTAAACAGATTGCAATGGAATGCAACAAAGTTATTTTTGCTCTTTCACAGAATGGTCTAAAGAGTGCAAAAACTGTATCCTGCTTTTAAGTATAGCCCCCTGATGATGTCATCACCAGAGAATTGATTGAGGCCACAATGTGTGACCAATGACGTCGGCAACTGTCTCAGCAGTTGTCCATCTGTACATACAATGGAGGAATCATTGTGCCATAGTGTGGGAGTCTTGTTCCAACTGGCGGTGATTACTTAAGGGGCGTCACTGGCCACAGGTGAAAACTCTGCTGCCATAGTAGCACACCAGTGTTAACTGTAGAGTAACATGCATTGACCTGGAGTTGCACCTGAGCACAGAGCCAACAGCTGGAGTAGCATCCATAGAGGAAAGCTCCAGACTTTAGAACTGGTACCATTTTTTGTCCTTATACTTCAGCATTAGCTGGTGAGCCAATTGGGAATAGCTCTCAGCTTGTGCAGTCATCTGTTGTGTCCGGTCCTCTAAACCTTCCAGTTTCTCGCCACGTTCATGGAATAGCTTAAGAAAAGAAAAATGAAAAGTGGGATTAATATTAAACTGGCACATGAATAAGATGATTATTATCATTATTGTAGGCAATCAGTCACTTATTTTACACATGCACTAATAATAATAATAATAATAATAATAATAATAATAATAATAATAATAAGTATAATAAAATAAGTAAATAAAAAGACTTGAAAATAGAAATTGAAAAAAATCAATTACTGTGTCAGTAATAGTTGCAGCTGTGGATATGATCAAGAAAGGGACAACAGACCCATTAACAAGATACCTGGCAGTTCCAGCCTATATGAAATATAAAAGATTGCACTTTGTGGAATTGCTAATCTCCTTAGGAGAGTACTATCAATGTGGGTGGAAAAGTAATACTCAACCCCCCCCCCAAAAAAAAAATCAAACCTATGCATATAATAACTACCTTCCCTTACCCTAGGTCTTGGGTAAAAACCTGGGTGAGGCATTGTAAGAAAGCAAAAGAATAGCTGAAAACTAAATCCAACGTAATAATAAAAGCTGGATTTTCTTACCTGCTTAGTACGGCCTACTTCACCACCCACTGAACTAGACTGGGCCGTTAGATGATGCATACCGCCAGAGCCAGCAATAATCTTGGCCATACCCTTTGCTGCCTTGCCACTAGTCTCGCCAACTGAAATGATGACAGTCATTTAATTAGTAAATAAAAAATTAATTAAACCATTCACAATTGAAAGAAAAATGAACTTTTTTCTGTTCAACATTGAAAACTTTCCAGACTTATTACACGAAAATCTTTTTTATCTTTAATTGGGAAAACTCTTGAGCTGAGGGAGATCCTGTCAAATGCCAATAATAATTTAAAAAAAAACAAAAAAACAAACCTTTTCATAGGATAGTTATAAACAAATCTATTTGTGCCCTGAAGTGAAGTTTGAATGTGCTGTGTACTTGGTTTTTTTTTCCTTCTGTGAATTTTGTGAACTCAGATACAGGTATCTGAAAGCACAGGGTTCAAAGGGTTAAATCAAATAAGTTCAGTAGGTTTTTAGAATCCCAGATCAAAGCAAAATGATTCTAAATTGAAAATGTATTTCTTCATTAATTGATATATATATATATAGTATCGCAGTCGCAGTGGCATCAGTAAATATATATATGGAAAATAAATGTTGCCAGTTGATGAAGCAATTATTGTACAGGGTAATCCGAGAATCTTGTCACCTCTACATATGGTTTTACTTTCATTATTTTTTGTTTCAATAATATAATATATATCATTAGTAATAGTATAATCTTGCTAGTTTGTATAATAGACATTATCTACAATTCATCAAATAATAATTCTAAATTATCTTTGGATAACTGAACATGTTTTGTTGTGTTCTTAACAGATTTTAGCTGATTAGCTCTCATCAAGTGTACAGCTAATAAGAAAGAACAAAACATAAAAAGAGGATTCAATTGTCTGAGCAAAATTTGGAATGTAATATGAACAATTTCAGTTGAAGATAAATTTTACTTGTAAAACAGTTTTTTATCTACATAATCAAGAAAAAAAAGTAGGTATATTCATCTATTTGTTTAAAATTTTGTTCGTATCATTACTATTACTTTATTCTATATTTGTGTAGTGTTATATATATATATATATATATATATAGGGGCTGGGTTAGCTCAGTCGGTAGAGCGTTCGGCTAGAAACCACAAGGTTCCTAGTTTGATACTGGTCCTTGCCAACTCAGTGTATGAGTAGCACAGGGATCTGTGCGGTAAAGTAAGGAGCTGATGGTAGGTGTGGCGCTCCACCTCAGACACAAAAAACAATCTCCTTGGTCTAGCGCTATTGAAAAGGGGATAGACTCCCTCGCTGACTGGCTGATACCGACTTTAGGCCGCCCCGTCGACTTCACTTTATATATATATATATAATATATATATATATATATATATAATATAGTGTGCTATATCTATAAGTAAATAGTGCTTAATATCATGTATAGAGCATGTGCTTGGCTTGAGAATCGCATAGGTGAGAAACTGTCAGTAACCAAGTGTGGTTGACTTCATGTCCATGCTAACCTAACTATATATACATATATATATATATGAAGCAAAGTTACAAACATCCTTTTTAACAATAAAGTAGTAAAAAAGGAGGTTAGAATATGTGAGCAACATTGTGTGTGTGTGTGTGTGTGTGTGTAAAAGAGAGAGGAAATCTGCTTACAAAGTTCTTCCCTGTCTACAGTAACAGGACCGCCTCCAAACAAATTTTTGAAAAATCCCTGTCGAGGTGCTTCAGGAGTTTCACATGGCAGGAACAAATCACCAAGCATTTCATTGAGATTTTGTCTGTAAAAGATGATAAACACAAACAAAATTATTTTTATAGATTAAAGATAAAATTTAACTATGACTTCTTTATCAATAGACAAAGAAATTGACAAAATACTTTTATATTCAACTAGATGCCCTGTGAACCGGTTTGGTTCTTGTTGTAACATCGATCCATGATGATATTAATGCTTCTATTTAAGAAGGAGTGAAGGATTCTAATTTGTATTTCATAATCATCTCTATTATATTAAGAATTTAGATGATGAATAAATAAAATTCAGCATTAATGCAAACTCCACAAAATTATCATTAATTTGTAAATTGAACTGGAAATTGCTTTATTTTTTAAGTTTGAATATTGACACTTTAACTGCTCTTATATGAACTTATAGAATATTACTTACCTCTGTTCAGCAGAGTAGGTAATTTTTTGAAGTTCTGTTGGAGTGCAAAGATACATAGCATGGCCATTGTTGCTGAAACAGAAAGTCCGTGCGACTCTGGAAAATTCAAGAAAAACAAACAATTTAAACAAAAGAAAATTATTATACAAATTTCCTAAATACAAAACCAATTTTATTTCCCCCTAAATGAAATCTACAAAGATATAAGAATTGGATGAATGATTTAATAAGTAATATAGAGTGTTGTAAGGAAGGCTATTTCCTCTACAAGAAAGTTAAACTCGTCCAACGAAAGACATAAAAGATACAGACTACACAAGGGTATTCAGTCAATAGCTAGTCTTGCTAACAGAGTAGCTATTACTGCTTGTTTGAAGAAGTGCGTGTTTGATTCTATTTTATTCATATTCCCCTGTACCAAAAGGTAATAAACCTTTTTTTTTTTTACCCTTTTCCAGATTCAATGTTGTTTATTAATAAACTCAGTCACAACAGTGAGATAATTATATTAATCACTTGAACCTGAAATTCTAATATTTTGGGTTGAGTGCTATTTTACTATACACCATAACTCTAATATTCTGGGCTGAGAGACAGAGGATATCAGATAGTATTTACAAAAGACTTGATATAGTAATCATTTACAGCCTTTCTTTTAATGGGACATATGTGCTTGGAAGTGATATTTAATGGGACATATGTGCTCTGAAGTGATATTAAATGGGACATATGCGCTCGGAAGTGATATTTAATGGGACATATGTGCTCTGAAGTGATATTTAATGGGACATATGTGCTCTGAAGTGATATTTAATGGGACATATGGAAGTGATATTTAATGGGACATATGTGCTCGGAAGTGATATTTAATGGGACATATGTGCTCAAGTGATATTTTAATGGGACATATGTGCTCTGAAGTGATATTTAATGGACATATGAAGTGATATTTAATGGGACATATGTGCTCGGAAGTGATATTTAATGGACATATGTGCTCGGAAGTGATATTTAATGGGACATATGTGCTCGGAAGTGATATTTAATGGGACATATGTGCTCGGAAGTGATATTTAATGGGACATATGTGCTCGGAAGTGATATTTAATGGGACATATGTGCTCTGAAGTGATATTAAATGGGACACATGTGCTCGGAAGTGATATTTAATGGACATATGGCTCTGAAGTGATATTTAATGGGACATATGCAAGTGATATTTAATGGGACATATGTGCTCGGAAGTGATATTTAATGGGACATATGCGCTCGGAAGTGATATTTAATGGGACATGTGCTTGGAAGTGATATTTAAATGTTTTTGTGAACTGTTACAGAGTGTCTCAGAGTAAAGGGGTTAAATTAAATCTAGTAAAATTCAACCCTAAATTTCTTCTCTGATGTTTGAATGTGATCTTCTCACCAGTAAACCAGTGCTACAATGTGGGAGGAATAAAAGTATCTCCTGTATACTGGTGTAATGTGCTCAAAGGGTTAAAAACACATTAGTAGTACATTACTAAAGTTTTGTTAGCAGTGTCAAATATATCATCAAAAATGTACATAAAAATAATTCAACAAAAAACTTAGTTAATATCCCATGAAACCATTAAGTTTGCAATGTATCTGTGTCCATAATGATATTGATGTTTCTATTTAAGAAGGGGTGAAGGGTTTTAATTTACCCAACTCTGTTATGGGCAGGATGTAACACAAGTTCAATTTTTAAGTGGTGTACAAGTGGTTTGAATTCAGTTTTCCTTCTCCTAAACTGGTTGCCTAACCAAGGCTAAAGAATCCAGTCTGACCCACTATTTACACATAGCTGAAAGGTGAACAGATGGTTTCATGCCTTTCTCAAAAGCATTAGAGTAAAGTGAAATGCTTTGTCCAGGATTTGAATTGGGGGGGGGGGTCACCAATTCCATTTCCTATGACAATAAATATTATGTTGAAGTTCAGCATTAATGCAGACCCCACAAAATTATCATTTAATTGGAAATTGGTTCATTCTAGGAGCATTTTATGTGTATTGTTCAAATAAAAATATTGCTATGATTTGTGTTAATTTTATGTGTATCAATACACATGAAGTTATTTCTTCTAACGTGTGTGTGTGTGTGTGTGTGTGTATATATATATATATATATATATATATATATATATATATATATATACACATGTACAATTATAATTTTAGTAATATACTAGAGAAATAGATTAAAGAATGAGAATATAGAGATTATCATCAGATTAGAAAGTCTTAGGCTAAAATAGTTAATTGTTTTATCATGAAACTAAATAACTATCATTGGCAATTTAAATAGTTTAAAGAATATTCAGATTAGATTAAGAAATAAAATATTTTGATCCAAAGTCATTTTAATCATTTATTGATAACTTGAACAAGAAAATAGATGAGTGAATTATAAAAAGAAACAAAATGTTGAAAGAAAGACATTACTTCTAATTACAAAATTATTTGAAATATATTTCTAGTTGTGATTTTTGCCCAAAATATTATTAGTATCTTTTTTGTGAATTTTATCCCCAAGAGTTTTATGAACTTACCTTATTTCAGTAAGAGGCTGGAAAGGAGCATCCATTAGAAGTTTCAGGCTTGGCAAGCTGAAGGTCATTATACGACCATTGGCTATATAGCAGACAAGGCAAACACTATCTGTAAAAAAGCAATAGGAAAGAGAACCTTATTTAACAAGGTAGAAAAGTAACTACTGATCTTTGGTTTTTTTTGTTTTTGTTTTCATGTAGACAAATAATTAATTCTTGTTTGTAAAATTCAAAAGATACAAGAGAATCTTAAAAATTAACATTTTGTAAATTTTAAATGCGTGATTTAATTGCTTCCATTAAAAAAAATATTTGCTATTTTCAATAGTATCATTTCATCAGTAGGAAATGATTGTGAAAATTTCAGATATATTTCAATGAGATGATTTTTTCTAAAAATCCAGTAAGTTAAATAACATATTTAGATATTATAGGAGTAAAGGCTGGTTCAGCTCAGTCGGTAGAGCATCCGACTCAAATACCAGACCTCACCAACTCAGCGCATGAGTAGCATGGCTTGGATCTGTGCAGTAAAGTGAGAAGTTGATAGTAGGTGTGGTGCTCCACCGCAAATGCAAAAACAATCTCCCTGGTCTAGCGCTAATGAAAAGAGGATAGACTCTGGTGCTGTCCAGCAGATACAGACAATAAGCCACTCCAGCTATTTTACTTTTTATAGAAGTTCTTTTATTAGTCTTTTTTTTATTGTTGTTGTTAATGTGACATTTATATACTTTGAGTGATACTGAGCAAGCCATATATATAAGCTAAGCAGTTTTCAAAATTGCATAGGCAAGAAACAGTCAGTTACTAAGCTCCATTGACTTCATGATGATGATGATGATAATAATAACTCAGAAGAGTCCCGAAGAGACTTGTTGTCACTAGACTCCAGTGAAAGACCACCAACTAACACAAGGAGTGATATAATAATAATAATCTCATAGTATTAAGCAATTTTTAAGTAGACAAGAAAAGTTTTTAAATAAAAATGTAATTAAGGCTTTGAAATTTTTGTCCTGAAATTTCCTGATGTTAAGATTAATACACTTGAAATAAGTAAACATAATTAAAAACTTGATTAAATGTTCTTGAATTCAAACCAAGTAATCATAATAATAGAATTGAATTTAAAAGATTATTCAGGAAAAATAAGTGTTTAGTTAAATATCATCAGAGAAATTTATGTGGATAAAATAGAAAATGTAATTAAGAAAAAGGAATAAAATTATTAATACAAACCTTTGATAGTGACAATCTCAGATTTCACGACAAAAGACGTTTCTGTGATTTTTACCTTATAAGCACAAGTTTGTGAAGGTAATGACATCACCTACAAAGATAATAATAATAACAACAATAACTGTAAAATGTAAGGCATCCATCTGAAATATGATGAAGGAAGGAAGGTGGACATTTGAACATATTGATGCAAATTTCTGAGGCCTGCTGTATTGTCAGAGTAGTTACTTTTGAAATGAATGGGAAATAGACACAAAAAAAACAAAAAGTAATTAAAAGATAAAAATAAAGAGTAGGGTGAGAGGAAGCTTTACTCATCCAGACAGATTATGATAAGAAATCAGTGTCACCACCAGGTGAGTGAACCACTGCCTTTGGCTCTTTGTACAGCATCATTATAACAATTTCAGTTGATTTCTAAAAACAATATGCTACACGTATTTGCTCCATCTTTCCTCTGTATGGAATCAAATGCTTTGGAGAAATCTACAAATAGCAGCGTTGCCTTGAGATATTTTGCAAGTGATGATTTGATGAATAGTCAGAACCCGAGAAGTTGTTCTGACTTTTCCTAAAAACTTTCTAAACTTCATGTCAGATATGATTGAGAAGCAGGGCATTATAAATCTTAACATCTCTAGCAGTAAGAGTTATATCTCTGTAGTTCTTAATGATTCTGGAGTTGCCTTTTTTGGGGGAAGGGAACAATGCAGTATTTTGTCCATTTCTCTATTGTGTTTTGGTTATATATGGTGTTGCATAATTGAAGAAGTGTGTCATCAAATTTCCTTGTCTTCCATACATCAGGAATTATTTGACTTGCAGCTTTTCTGCTTTTACTTGTTTTCAGAACTGTGTCAAGTTCATTCTCTGTGAAGTTTAATATTTAATTTCTTCACTTAGTTTATTTGTGATTTTAGGAGGGTTTCCAAGTAGATTCTTGAAATGTTCTTTCCACTTCTGAAGTCTATCTTCTTCACTGACTGCTTTTAGTTTGGATCTTGAGATTTTCCTTCCACTAATTTCATTTCCATGCTAACTGAGATTGGTTATTTTCTACAAAATTTCTGATTTTTCTTGAACGTATTTATTCTGCCATTATCATAGTTCATAACATTTTTGCTGTTATACTCTCCAGCCTTCTTAAGGTGTCTATCATAGTAAGTAACCTTCTGGTAATTTTAATCTGAACCCATTATTCAATCCATGGAGGGAGATTGTTGCTATTGAATAAAGAGTTTAACATTTCCTGAACATTAGATGTTAATGAAATTGTGGAACTTTTATCATATTACTTTATCGTTATTGAATTATTTACAGTAACTAGTAACATAAAGTAGGTTTTCCTTAGAGGATCAAATGTGATATCAAAAATCTTTTAAAACTCATTTTAGAGACAGTATGATAATAAAATGTCAATGTTATACTTGAATTATTATTAAAATATGATATTATTCTGACATGTTTGAAACATTGGTTCTTACAAAACTATTTTAGAATAAAATCCATCACAAATGTTTTATCTATTGATCATTTTCTGATAAAGGAATTTATACAATGGTGGATAATAAAGTGAAATACACTAAGCAAAACTCACTCTTGCTTGTTTCTCTGAACAAATTATTGCAAACTGACGATCACACACTTCTGCTGTTGTAGTTGGAGATACCTTTCTATAGTTTGGCCCTGCATTCCCCTCTGCAAAAAACAAAAATCAAATTAGAGTAAAAAGGAAAAGAAAAGAAAAAAGAATATTTTAGAGATATTATACTTACTTGAATTAATATTAAAATATGATATTATTCTAACATGTTTGAAACAAAACTAACAAAACTGTTTTATAATAAAATCATTCACAAGTGATTTAGATATTGGTCATTCTCTGATAAAAGGAATTTAAATAAATAAAAAAAAATCAAATTAGAGAAAGAGGATAAATCAAACTTAATTTTTAGAAACAATAAAATGTCATGCGTTTTACTTACTTGGAGGTTGCATTTCTTTTTCCATTTTCTGTTTAGATTTATTCTCCCATTGTCTATAAGCATCAGGTAGTAACACACCATTACAATCTAAGAATGACATGGTGAGAATGGCTCCTTTTAACCTGAATATAGTCCCTGCAATGTAAAAAAAAAGTTTAAAAATAACTTTCATCAACATTCAAAATTATGTTAATTGCCTTAGGTCATAAGATTTCCTCTAATCATTAAAATAACCTTACAAAAAAGAAATACCTAAATGGTTTTCCTCTTCAAGATATCAAACAATCAAAGCCTTTATATATAATTTTCAAAGTTATATCAATATTTTCCCTATTTAAACAGAGTTGCTTTATTATTATATTTTTTGAGAAAAGGTTAGTTTATCAAAATTAGAAGCAAATAAAAAACAAAATAGTTGAAAATTTGTAAATATTCAAGTAATAACAATTATTTTATTATTATGATATATATTTAAGTTCTCATTATTTTTATTCATTGAAAAAATGCTTTTAAAGTAGCTTACAAAAAGCTCTTAAATGTAACATTATTCAAAATGATTTTACTATCAGTTTTTTTTTTTTTATCTAGAAATGGTATCAAATTCATAGCAGCATATTGAAATTATCTTTGTGCCAGAAATGAATATAAAACTAATGATATTTTAACACCATCAATTTAAACATTTACAATTTGCACTTGGATCACTGATCAATAATTGTTTATAATTGTCAGTGAGACTTTCATATTCTACAAGAGAAAAATGATTTTTGTATATGTATCAATTTGAAGCAAAGTGATTTTTTCGTTGGAATGTGCTGGGGAGGGGAGACTTACCTGAGCAAGGATGATGATGATAAGGAGGAGCAAAAATTTCATTTTTATTGGTTAAATTACAAACATCAATTATTAGGAGAGAAAGTTAAAAAAAGCATTCACAAAACAGGTTTGCAGTTCACTTTGCAAAACATTTTGATGTCGCATTGGAATTTTGTTTTGTTTTTTTAATTAAAAAAAGAAAAAAATGTCCTGTGATTTGTTGTGAGCTTCTTACCCATTTCAGGCTTATGGAAAGAGAAATGGCATTTTTTTTAAAGAGATGCAAACAAAAAAGATGTCAATGAAGGTTCTATTATCATAACAAAAATATATTAAAAAAAGACAAAAAAAGACTAAGAATCAAATTATAGATGAAACTTGTGGCTTGATGGTTTTTTGAAAGATATAAAGTTGTGTTGTGTATCAAAGAGCTGCTGCATCACAGATTTATTAATGTTGGTGGCTCAGATGATGAAATCACACCAGCAACACAATTTCATATTTATACCAAACAAGACTAAGGAAGGAGCAAGAAAATTTTGCAGTATAGAAGGACAAGAAAAAAAAGAAATTATCAGCTAAGGAGATGATGACTACAAGATAAAAAAAAAAGTTCTATTACAAAAAAGAAACAAAACATTCACTAGGAACACTTTCTGGCACCACTTAATAACTTCAATAAACACAGGTTAAATTTTTTTACTTTTCAAAATGAAAAGGAAAAAAATGAAATGAATTCAAGTCATCATTCTCTGATGAACAAATCAAAGTTTTCAACAAACATTTTGAAAACTATATATTAAAAAAAAAAATTGAAAACTATGGAAGAAAAATAAAATAAAATAAAAAGATTTCCCCTACCCTTTACCTGCACAATAATTATTGTGGCAAGAGAAAAATAAACAAATTTTAAAGAATTATTTGTATCAACAAAATCATTTCAATAGTAGAGTAAAAAAAAAAAAAAAAAAAATCAATTTAATATGATTTTAAATTGATTTTTTTTTTTACTCTACTGATGTAATGGAATTTAGTCATTGATTAATCCAGCAGTGTATATAATTGATCTTTCTTTTGATTCTCACCCACATTAGGTTTTTTTTCTTTAAATGTTCTCCCCTCACCATATTTCCTCTTTTCCACAAACTCCTATTGAAATATACATTTAACATCCTTGATATGACTGTACAGATTCATATTGTGACAGCTAATAAACTCTAATAATGTAACTACTTTAAGCATTCACTTTTAATATTGTTACTCCAAAATTATATTCCTTGAACTACAAAGTTTGTCCCTCCTAATCAATATGCAAGATGATTTGGAACACTAGGCAAGCCTTTAGATATGCGTTCATTGAAAGTTTTCATAAGCTAATGTAGAGTAACCCATTACTACATTGTTTCTAACTCTCGAAACACCATTGATAACATAATTTTCATCTTGTGGCTTTATTACTATATCCATCTAATTAACCAATTATTATTATTACATTAAGTCAATAAATCCTTAACATAAATGTCAATGAAACAATTCTTAGTTATTTTTCTATTTTATTTTATGGTAATCTTTAAAAAATAACATAAGCATTCAGCTCACTCCAGCCTCATGTAACTTCATGACCTACTATCATTACATCATCATCATTATATACATGCAGTGTAAAATAAGATATTTCTCTCATTTGTTGCACAATATATTAAATTGACATTTTAAGTATAAACAGAAATTTAGTTACCCTGAATTTGGGGCACTCCCACATGTTGGCGCCTTTTGTGATTACCTTGTTCTCTAGTCTGTTAAACTATGGTATTCCTAATTTAACCTAACATGATCAAGATGGCATATATGAAAATAATAAATGTAAAGTTTTTAATTTGAATCAAGACAATTTCACTCAGACTATACATAATAATATACAGATGATTGTTTATCTGGATTTTTTTTTTTCATTTAAAGAAATTGGTTGGTAAATTTTAACTACATTATACTTTAATCATTAAACTCACTTCAAAGTTTTACTGAAATTAGACTTTAAAAGGTTCAATAATTCTGTCAATAATCTTATATTCGTTGTATTATTCAATTTAAACAATATTATCTAACTTTACTTAATTTCTTTTTTGTCTTTAAATATAGCAAGAGGTTCAGTCTTAACCTTGATCTTAAAAACTATATCGGCTGAAGTATGAGGAGGATGGAGTTTGTTATGTCCAATCAATATTTCTCTTCAGTTAAGCAATGATATTCTTACTTTAATCAGTATATACTAAACCTAACACAATCAAGAATGGCATATATATATATATATATAATATATATATATATATATATATTATAGATAAAATTTCAGGTTTATTTTATTTTAAGAAATTGGTTTCATTATTTAATGGCATACTAACTTTCATGGGTTATCTAATGCCAAAGCTATCCTTGTAGAAGAATAGTAATGATACTATCTAATCTATTACATGGGGGATACGAGAGTTCATACCTTTCCTAAGTGTATTAGTCTGAAAGTGAGCATAATAGTGTGACTGGAGTTCAAACTTGTTTACTACAATGTTATAATCCAGCATGTTAGCCACTACGCCATGGAGACTGTCCCCAAAGAAATTGGTTGGTAAAATTGCCAATGGATGCTGAGGTTACATAATTTAACATTGAAGTTTCACAAGTCCGTTTCAGTTTTCTTTTAAACTGCATTCCAGGAAGAAGAAGGTAAACTGAATTTTTAATCATTTCCATCGTTGTGTATTACAAATGTCAGAATTCATTTTTTTAGTTTTTCTTTGACTTTACTATTATTTGTAGTAGTCTCTCTCCTCTTTCTTTCCCCTTTATATTTTCTGGTTCTTTATTTTTGTCTTGGATTTTTTTTTTACCCTCTCCCTCTAATAGAATAGATGGGTGAATACTCAACTTTATACACCCCTGGTTTAATCAATATCTTTAATAATGTAACACTTTAACTAAAAAAATAAATAAATAAAAATAAAAACATCTAAATTATTATTTTTTTTTTTAATTGTTACTTATAACAGACTTGAATTCTTAAAAAGTTTATATTTCCTAGACTAAGATGCAATATTACATGAAGAATTGAAAATGACAAGTTATAAAAAAAAAAAAAAAATTTAAAAAAATCACGGAATTAGTTTTGAAAGATTTTGGTTTCTTTGTTTAATGGCATATCAACCTTTGTGGGTTATCTAATGCCAAAGCCATCCTTATAGAACATTAGCAGTACTATTTAACCCATAGCTGGGGTGGGGGTGGGTGAGGGTTTTTTATACCTTTCCCAAGGGTAATAGTCCAAAAGTGAACATAATAACATTACTGGAGTTCGAACTCGCTTACTATGATGTCACAATCCAGCATATTAGCTACTATGCCACAAAGGTTTCTCCCCTTAGGTTTTGAAAGAGAATTATTTTTTTTTAAAGAACTCTTTGGTGAAAAGAAATATGAAATGAACAGATGTAAGCAGAATGAAAAATGAATAGGGGAGACAGGATAGCACATAATTGAATTTTTTAAAAAGTCAAAAAAAGTCATGGTAAAAAAAGGATGTAAGATGAATAACAAAATTTGATGGCCAGAGGGTTGAAAATAAATTCTCCAGATTTATCATTCAAAATATTAAAAGAAATGAAAACTGAATCTTTTTGTTGAAGATAAACTAATTTATTGAAATGGAAGAGACTTTCTTAATAAAGAAGTTTTTCTCTAAAAAAGGGAATTATTGTTTCTTAAGTTCAAACGTTAAACTGTCCAAGTCTTATTGATTAGAGAATAAAAGGATTGCATTTAAAAGAAGAAAAAAAAGACAAAGCTTTGCACATGCATTGAATTTAGATAACCTGTTAGGTCTATGATGATACTGATGATTTTATTTAGAAAGGAGTGAAGAATTCTAATTAGCATTTCATAGTTATCTGTTTAATTGACAATTTGGATGATTAAAAAATTATGTTCAACACAAATGCTGACCCAATAAAAATATTCACCGATAAATTGGATTGGGAATTTCTTTATACTCTAAAATGATTTGTGTCATTTTTGCTGGGTTACAATTATATATAACTTGTTTTAAAAATTGTACAGGTGAGAAACTGATAGTTACACAACAACACACACAAACACCAAGAATTTTGGTAATATATAATTTACTTTGAAAAATCATTAAATAGGACAAAAACATTAACTCTTTGAACCCTTAGCCTGTTGGCACTGTGATAATTTGTCCTGGCACTCACAAAATTTACAAAAAAAAAAAAAAAGAAGGTCAGCACATAGCATATTGAAACGTTGCTCCAGGGTGCTACATCCTATCATTTCTGGGAATGTTAAAAAGATTGTATCGGATAGAAATAGCACAAAATACTGAATCAAGTCATCAGACAATTTCAGACAATCTATAGAAATCATTCTGCATTGAATTAAAATTCTCTTACAATAAATAAATACATTTTTTAAATAAAAATTTGGTGAAAACCTGTTCTATTGTCTAGAACAGGGATTTCCAATCTTTATAGACCATCAAATCCTTATTCTCTCATCCACCTTTTCTATAGAACCCTTGATCCCCACCCCAGACATGTACAATAACTAAATAGGTAAATGTCAAGTTCCCATATTCATTAGTAAGAGAAAAGTGCATGCCAAACTCTGCAAGACTGTTGCACCCCCCCCCGTGATTATCAATTGACACAAAAAGGAAATAGTATTTCTCGTTTTTTGTTGAAATAATGAGAAAAATATATAAAATATTGCAGATAATTCTAGAATTCAATATAAGTGGCCCATCTTATTGAAAATACAGCATAAATGAATATTTCAAATGAAATCTAAGGAAATAGACAAAGTGAAGAATCTACTGGCTGTCATATAGCATAGGTAGAGTAATCAGTAGTTTTATTCGTTAATGTCACCATCACCACCATTATGTTTACCCCAAGATAGTCTCATCAACTCCCACGAGTCAATACGGATCACATGGTCTAGAATTAAAGTTATATAAACTGACCATGAATTTATTCATCTTAACTTTATTGCAGCGATAAACTCAGGCAAAAACAACAAAATAGGTTGATTTTTTTTGTGAGGACTTATAAGTTAATAAATATCATAAAAAGGTTCATGTTCATGGAGCACAGTAAACATAACACTATCCCCCTCCCCCCAAAAAGGGCTAAAAAATATACCCTGTAGTCTCAGCAGTGACTATTGCTCTAGCTGTTATTGAATTATTTGATGATAAACAGACAAAAGACATTTGATGAATTATAGTCAGATGAGAGACAAAATGATTGGGAAACACAATCCAAATATTTATTATTAATTGTTTAATTCATTTATGATTACAGATTAATTTTGTCTGAATTGGTTTTGATTTCTTTGTTTAATGGCATATCAACTTTTATGGGTTATTAAATGCCAAATCCATCCTTGAAGAACAAAAGTAGTAGTACTATTTAACCCATAGCTGGGGGGGGGGGAATAAGGGGGTTCATACCTTTCTCAAGGGTATTAGTCCAAGAGTGAACATAATAGGATGACTGGAATTCAAACTGGCTTACTATGATGTTGCAGTCCAGCAAATTAGCTACTAGGCCATGGGGACTCCCCCTGTTCGAATTGGTCTCTTATTTAAAACTTTGGGAAAATGAAAAATAGAAAAAAAAATCTCTCTCAGAAAAAAAATTAAACTAAAGTTAAAGATTGACAATCTAGATGATTAAAAAAGACTGAAATGAACATTAATTTTCTACAAAATAGTCCCCTTAGCATCTAATATAATTATTTCAACAAGTTTTCTATTAGTCAAAGCATCTCTGAAACACTTTTTTAAAAATATCATGCAAAGCTTTGCCTTTGGATTTCTTTTAATGCCCTTTACATCCTTAAATCTCTTACCTGGGCTCTCTAGCCTTGAAAATGTAACCAGTCTAGGAAAAGGACAATTTTTGAATAAGTCAGATGCCCATGTTGCATGGTATAGATGTTGGGGAAGACTGTTCTCTTGTAGTGGACAAAGGTTTGGGTTTATTTAATGGCATATCACTCTCTGTGGGTTATTTAATGCCAAAGCCATCCTTTTAGGAGGACAGTAGTGGTACTATTTAACCCAAAGCTGAGGGGGATGAGGGCTTAATACCTTTCCCAAGTATATTAGTCCAAAAGTGAACATAATAGCACAACTGGAGTTTGAACTTGCTTACTACAATGATGGTCTATCACTTTAGCCATTATGCCATGGGGACTCCCCACTCAACAAAGAAAACAAAAACTGCTTATATTATGCACACACAATATATATATATATATATATATATATGCATATATATATATATACACACACACACACAACACACACAAACAAATAGGGTACCTGTCAGAAATTATAGTATTATATATGTATCTGTAATACAACTAATTTCTATACTGTTTATTCTCTATGGAAAAGAAAAAAAAAGTCTGTTCATTCTCATAGAAAATAGAATCTATTTGTCATGCATTTTTATAAGTGTTTTCATGACCTCATGATTATGCTGCTGGGCTATCATAACCTTTGTTCTAATTCATTCATTTTTATATAATTTAGTCAATTTCAGTTTGACACATTTGGATAAACAGATAAACAAACTTGGTTACATTAGTTCCCTCTTCCTATACATACACTTACAGAAAATAAAATTGTAAGAACCTGAATAGGTTTTCAATTTACCCCATGTTAAATGTATAAGTAATATAGCCAGATTACTGTATATATACAAATTAATATGTGCACAGATTCCAAAATAAGGGGTGTATCAACAGTACTCTGACTCTTTGGAAGTTAGCACACACCTATACTCTTGTGTGTGTGTGTGTGTGTGTGTGTGTGTGTGTGTGTGTGTGTGTGTGTGTGTGTGTGTATATATATATATATATATATATATATATATATATATATATATACATAGAAGGTGCACTGTTATGAGTGTTACTACATCACAAGATGAACAAAGACTTTGAAAATTGTCAGAATATCTATTATTGCATGAATATACCTGGGTCAAAATTACCATCATCCTTTAGGATATGGCAATTTTATTTTCTGTGTGTGTATACATGAATCAAACTAAAACTTATTTTATAAGCGGATATCTTTTTGTTTTACTCTGGTTACTCTTGATTCCATGCAAAATTAAATTAAATTGAAGGAAATTTTGGAGTTTCTTAAAATCAAAGGTTTTACCAATTTTATCTCTGCATAGAAAAAAGGAAAGATATTAAAAGGTTCTAAGATCGATCAGAAGATGTATCTGCATGGATCTGTCACCCATTACCACTGTGATATAAAAAAAACCAACAAAATATCATGAGGTACTGCTGGAGAGTCCTGGGTAATGATGCTTCCCAATTCCAGGATCATCATTTGATAAAAGCTTTATTGGAGGCACTGCTTCCATTTTGGCATGCCAACCTGTCTATGGTTATTTTATACCTATAGGTTAGAGAATTGCATTCATTGTATTCTTTACATAGTTGTTCCTTAAGAGTTTTTTTTTGTATCAAGTATTCCTATCTAATACAAATAATTTGCACACAGTTGTATGGTTCCAAGTATTCCAAATAATGTTTTCAAGTAATTATTTGTGTTTGATAATAGTTGTTTGCCTACAGTTATATGGTTTTAGTAACTAATAAGAATCATTAGTAAACAATTATATCTCCAAGTGACTATTCTTAATATAAATAGTTTTTAAACAGATCTATTTGACCCATAGATGGGACCCTAACAAGTACAAACATTGATGAAAGCGTACTCCATACTCTCCAGATCTCCAGAACTGGAGTCTCACCATCAGATGCAGTTTAGTGTCATACCCAGGACACTCATTCCTTTGAAGGAGGAGGGGGTGTCACCCCATTGCAAAGTATAGAGTTAGAGTATTGTAAGCCCTGCCAACAGGGTGGTGAATGATTGTCATGTTGGCTATAAAGGCAGAGTTTGTACACAGCCTGAAATCAATCTTCATTTCCAGAGAATTTAAATCTAACCCTCAACAACCATCAACAAGTGGCCAGCTGGTCTGGCTCTACAGTAAAGAGGGAAGAAGAGAGAAACAAGCGATAACACTAATGACAATAATAACAACAACAATGGAGTAGGAGGAAAAGGTGGAGGAATTACAATTTGAATAAAATCAAGTAAAGACTCAAGGAAACAACTAGAACTTGAAAGAGAACAGATATATATATGTATATATATATATATATTTATATATATAGAGATAGATATACACCAACATCAAAAAGTAACATACTCTCCTGAGATATGGAATTGCTTTCTTTCCTGTGCATAGGAACTTTAAGTCTGTTGCTAGATTCTGTACCTGAATAAAGAATTGAACTGAATTTCAATAGAGAGCCAAAGGCTTATAACATGCTCACACTTAGCCGTATATATTTTCCCAGCAAGATTTGAAAATTGCAAGCAAGAAATAAAATAAAGATATGACAAAATTATCTTTAAAAAAACAAAACAAAGGTACTAGATTATTATACACTGATGATCTTCTCTGGCTAGTGTCTCATTTTGATTGTTATTATAGTCACAACATTCTGGCCATGAGTGCTCCAATGCTTCTAGCTTTGTGCCAAATTTGATAAATTTTCAATAAATATTTCAACTGTTGTATCCTCTAGCCTTATTCAGGTGTCCGTCATAGTCAGGTAATTTCAAACCAAACCGTTTATTCAGTCCTGTCCATAATATGTCACTGATTATCTAACACTGACCCAGGGATTAAACTCATGACTGCCAGACAACTAGATACATTTTAACCATTTGTTTTTTATCCAATAGGCCAATCTAGTGGTGGTATTATGAAAACTTAAACCTAATGTCATTTTTCTACCTCTTCAGTTGAACCAGAGTATATACGTCTTATTTCACTATTTGTAGTGTAATTAAATGTTAAACCAAATATGATTAAAACAACAGTCAAGATGAAGACACAAGTTGGAGGCCAGTGTATAATAATGATTCATTCTTCATATGAGAAATTCAGACAAAAAAAACAAAAAAAAGACAAAAAAAACTAAACATCTAACTGTTGAATACATCTAAGACACACCAAATCCAAATGTTGAAGATTTTTTAAATAAAAAGAGAAAGAAAAGAAAATTTAAAAAATAATAAATTAAAAAATAAAATTTGAAGTAAGCATTCTAAAAGAACTGAATATATGCAAACCAAAATCTTAGAAGCAAAAAGTAGAGCCTTTTTATCAAAATATAAATTTAAAAAAACCAAAAAATTGAAATAAGTAGAAACAACATTTGATCAGATATTGAAAAAAAATAAATAAAAATAAAGCAAATTGCATAGCAGCAATGAAAGCTAAAATTTGTAAATTATTTTTTTGTTCAGTACTGCTCAATCGTGGTAATCAGCTCTACTGGCCAAATCAGTTTTGCCTCCTTTTTTTTTTTCTTTACTTTTTCTGAAAAGCATTTTAACTAATTCATCATATGTATTACATACCTTGAAACAAAGGTAAAAGATTTTAGTTAATTATATTTCTCTATAGAGATTTAGAGTAGGTAAGAGTGTATTTATATATACACTCATACATCTTGATTGAGAGATAAGTAATTGATATATAAGAGTTTAAAAATAGATTACAAATTAGATATTTCTCTCTCTCTCTTGTTTTTTGATTTCTAAATCAAAATTTCTAAATATATAAATAATTTTTTTTTTTTTTTTTTGAAAGATAGGAACATAGATGTTTTTTACTATGAAGACTTGTAATTATTTTAGGAGGGTCTACCAAAAAAATTCTTTGAAGATTGGCATTTCAAAGTTGTTTTTCTTCTTTTTTGTTTAAATTTTATTTACAAATATTTTCAATGACATGGAAGGCATGACATATAGGAATGGGTGCTGAAGAGTTCTTGACCTAACCAAAAAGAGAATACCCCTTTTTTACCCTTCTTTTTACAGTTATAGTGAATTTTTTCTTTGTTTAATGGCATATCAACCTTTGTGGGTTATTTAATGACAAAACCATCATTGTAGAAAAACAGAAGTAGTACTATTTAACCCATAGATGGGGGGTTGAGAGGGTTCATACCTTTCCCTAGGGTATTAGTATGAAAGTGAAAGTAACAGCATGACTGAAGTTTGAACTTACTATGATGTTGCAGTACAGCACATTAGCCATAATGCCATAATTCTCCCACAGCTGGGGGGAGAGAAGAGATGGATTCACGCTTTCTTTCTTTTTTTTCAAGATATTCTATTTATAAATATATGTATCTGTGACAGCATTCACTCGGGTCGGTTGAGCAGGCTCCACCCAACAAATTTACCGTATCCCAAATAAAGTCAGACTATGTACAGCGATCCAATGCAATTGATGATATGAGTGTCAGCCATTCCATAAAGGCCTTGCACCTAAGATCAGTTTGGCATCTTGTTTGACCTTTTTTTTTTTTTTAGATAGATTTTCAGTTGACAAGAGCATTAGCATCAAGTGAAATGCAAACAGTTTTGTCCAGAATTTGTGATTGAGTCACTAAGTAGATTTCTACTTCTCTCATATGTAATGTCTTTCATGTAGTTGAAAAGATTTTTAAAAGATGTTTGGAAGAAAATCTCAACACTTTGAAATGACAATCTTCAAAGAATTAATGAATATTTTTAGTGTATTGAAATTTGGTAGATTTTGGATATTAAAAATCACAAAAAAACAAAACAAAAAAAAGAAGTCTTTGAGGACATTATGCTGAGCATTAAAAACAGAAAATGTAAAGTCAGATGACCGACATGCTGACCAGTTTAATTCACAGAGATTTATAAAAAAAAAAAAAAAAAAAGACACTGAATGCTGATGCAAAAAGCTTGACTGTTGCTTTACGAGCAGAAAGAAACCCAACAACATTTTCTCATAAAATTCAAAGAAAAACCTATTCAAATAGATGGCAGCCTTTCATTCAGTTTTTAGATCTAAGCGAATGATTTCATTAATAGGAATAAAGAATAGAAACAGCCACAACAGGCAGTGCCAAAAAGAGACAATAAATGTGCAGTTGTGTGAAAAATTAAACACTGTTTATAAATGAATTTGTAATATGTGAAAGTTTAGTGCAGAATTTTAGTACAAAGATGGGAAATTGAAAAAGCATAACATGAAAATGAGAGAGAGAGTGTGTGCAAGGAAGGGTAAGAAAAAAAATGACTGGTTGAAATGGTGGGAAAATATGAAGCTAAGAATATGATGGTATTTATATAGAAATCAGAAAGTTGAAGGACAGTGTCAGGAGAGCAGCAATAAAGATGAATAGAAAATTTGATTGAAGAGAATGCATCACAAATCCAGAAGAAAGAGTAAAAAGATTACCAAGAAGAAATAAGCAGACAAGGAAAAATGTTGAAGCAAGATAAGAAAAAAAAAACTGATTGGAAAGAGAGAGGGAGAGAGGGAGAGTAATAATTTTAAATTCAAAACAAAAACAAAACAAAAAACTGACAACCAGAATTCCTCACCAATTTTCACAGATGAAAATGGTCAAAGTAAAACAAGAAAAAGACAAAAGATTTTATTTATGAAAAAAAAAAGAGGAAAAAAAAAATGAGGCATCAAAAAATGATTATCTTTACACAATGTTGAAAAATGAATAAAAACAGGATACAATTTGGTCGTTGTAGAACAATAATATGAAAATAGAAACTTTGAGAAAGTTTAAAAGTTAATTTTAAAAAAAAAAAGTAATATAGTTTAAATATTTGATGTTCAATATATATATGTTATTTTTTCATGACTTGACATACAAACATCTTTTGTCAAGAAAAATGTACTTTTAAATTATTTCACACACATTTTTTTTTCTTTTAGGATATTTTAGCTCCTAATGTTTCATTGGCAGAAATTCTAGATTTACATACATAAATAATATATGAATGCATAGGATAATATGATTATCAGAACAAAAAATGATGAGATGAATGTTGAATATACATGAATAAGTATTCTTAAATCTAAAAGGTTTGGTTTGTTTTCTTAGTTTAATAGCATATCAACTTTTGTGGGTAAATTAATCCAAGTCATCATTGTAGAAGAACAGTAGTGATAATATCTAACCCATAGCTGGGGGATGAGAGTGTTCATACATTTCCCAAGGGTATTAGTCTGAAAGTGAATATAACAGCTTGACTGGAGTTTGAACTTACTTACTAGTCCAGCACTTCAGCCACTATGTAACCACCCCAGCCCCAATTTAAAAGGTTGGACAGTTCATGGTTTGGTAAAAACTTTCTTTTTTTACCTCTTTTCTTACATCTCATTTTCCATCTGTATATATATATATATATATATATATATATTATACACACATAATTTATGCAACAGCTTCAGGGATGAAATATGACAAATAATGGATGTTTTCCATGTGTATTTTAATATAATTTTGGTTAATCCATTCTATGGTCTTTCTCAAGTGGATTTGATTATTTATTTCTACTGTATATTATTTATAAAATGGTTTCGTTTAATTTAAACTCT
The DNA here is from genome assembly GCA_023376005.1 of Doryteuthis pealeii. Classification (NCBI taxonomy): domain Eukaryota; kingdom Metazoa; phylum Mollusca; class Cephalopoda; order Myopsida; family Loliginidae; genus Doryteuthis; species Doryteuthis pealeii. The sequence goes on from CM042154.1 coordinate 586,708, forward strand.
TATGAGAGAATATTTCTGGCTAAAAATTCAATGTGTTTCTCTTTTAGAGTTGACTATGCTTTTTTAAACATTTTCATTATAAAAGGATTTTTGGTAGAGAGATAAGAATGTGTATGAATTGTTCAATAGAGAGAGAGAGAGAGAGAGACGTCAAAGGACAAATTATGATGATTTCAATTTCTTTGCTGGCTGAAGAAACAAAGACAAAAAAAAAAAAAAAAAAAAAAAAAAAAAAAAAAAAAAAAAAAAAAGGTGACAAAGTATCTATATTTAGCAGCCCTCACCTCCACACACTGCCAGGATTAGACAGGTTGAGTTTATTTCTGGGAATCACTTTCACAATAACAAGTGAATGGTGCCAAAAACAGCTCACCTCAATTGGCATTACCCCCTTGGGGGTACTTCAGAGATTGATCCTGACCCTGCTCTTTTTTAGTGCAATGGAGGAGGTACTGACTAGAGCCCCTCCCACCCCCTGAAATTGAGCCAGGTAACAAGTCTCAGCCATGGAAGGCCAGGAATATTACCTGTGGCAAGTAAGATGACAAAATATCTCCTAAAATTAAATAAAATTGAAGGAAAAAAAAGAAAAAAAAAAAAGCTTCTGAAAATTTATTATTGAATGTGAGTTTATTTTTTTTGATGTAAGGATTTTGAGCCGATCCAGAATTGTGTTCCATGATTAAACAATGAGCAATAACTGAACAAAAACAAATTCATGTATGACAGGTTTTTAAAAAAAAATTTATCATGAAGACAAAAAAAAAAAAAATCAATGTGAAGTAATTTGTTTATTCATTTTTAAAAACTTCAAAGAAACCAATGAATAAAATTTTCTCACTTCCAAAATTATTTTCAATTCAAAAAGAAAGAAAAATCCTAACAGGCCGAATATTACAAGAAACAAATCTTCAAATGATGAGACAAGAATTGAAATAGTTTTTTTTTTTGTTTATTGTAAACAATTAGAAAATAAAAAAAGAAGAAGATGGTTTTAAAAGAACATTCAAAATATGATCACACAGAGAGAGAGAGAGAGAGAGAGAGAGAGAGAGAGAGAGAGAGAGAGAGAGAAAAGACAGAGGCATTGCAACTTTTAACTAGACTTTCTGTTGATCCTTATTTTCACTCCTCACATTAAAAAAAATCTTTTTTTCTATCTATGAAACCTGGAAGAAAACTATTTTATGGCATAAAAGCATAGAACAGAATCAACTTCATTCTTATTTGGTTTTTTTAAGAGAATACATGCAAATTAAACCATGTGTATTGAATAATTACTTCTGCAACATGCATACTATCCACAAAAAATAGAAATGGGTACAATAATCGTGTTGACAAACTATCAACACTATTAATGTAAAAAAAAAAACTCAAAATAAATACACGAGAAATATATATATATATATATATATATATATATATATATATATATACACAAATTGAGATCAAAATGTTAAAACTGAGTTTTATTATTAATAATAAAAAAAGCATCTTGAAAGAATACCTAGCAAATAAATAGAAAGCAAAAAGTTTTAAATGAATTCTATAATTGTTTTTTATTCTTTAATCATCATTCAAAATTCACTACTCCATTAAAAGATAAAATATAGTGAAAGTCTTTAATGACTGCAATATTTAAGTAGAAATCTCTTCAAAACAATTCTTTTTAGAAAGATATTGAACTAAAATTTCCAAATTGTATTATGACCTTAACAATAGAAAATCTACATAAAATATCAGACTATTTGTCTATAATGAAGGTAGAAGTAATGCCATGATTATTGGTAAAGAAAATGAAATAGTTGAAAAAGAGTGTTTATATTCACTTTATAAAATAACCTTAAGAAATGCATTAATCCACTTCTCTCAGCTATGGGTAAAATTAGCAGGGGGGCTGATTGGGTTTTCTAGCCATAGTGGTGGGTAACCAGTCTAGAAGAACAACTTTGAAATTAAAAATCAAGAGCTGGTATCTCTAAGGCAACCTAAAGTTATCTTCAACCTCAACTGTATCATCCTTTACTCTTCTCTTGTACAACAGCTGGTCTATCATACAACACCAAATGATCCATCATCTTGTGGGATACTAATGGATACTAATACCATCATCACCAATTTAGGTATTTACCCAACCCAGTCACCATATAGGATGTGACAAAAAGTCACAAGTATGGAGTATCCAGCGAGGATCAAATTTGCTATTTAGTAACGAGTCTGCGAGACTTGCTTGCTAATCATTACACCACAATGGGATGCCACCTCCACCAATTAAGTATGCCATTAAAATGTTTTTTCCACATTATGGAAGTTGGTTCTTTATAATTTTCCAATTCAAACATGTTTTATGTAAAACTAGAATATATATTCTATTATAGCAAAAAACCCTTTCATGATTTAAAAAAGAAATATTTGCATACTTATTTACAAATTGATCAACAACGAAGACATGAGTATCTCTTCAAGTTGCAGTGTCTGCTACTGCACAATCATTTGTATCAAAATGAGGAAAATAAGATATTGCTAGCACATGATTTTTACTCAACAGAATAGAGAAAAATTGCCACCATTGCCATCTCTAATGAATTTATGCTGAAAACAAAAAGGCTGGACTCTAAGCTGAAAATCTAGATGGTGAGGTAGAAGAGGGAATGTTCCAAATGTGCATAAAACATGTCTTTAAACATGCTGATAGGATACACAAGATGTGCTGAAGGATGGAGAAATGGTAAAATAATGCATTTGGTTGAATAAATGAAAAAAGAAAAAAAAAGGTGTAAAGTATAAAAGTATAAATAGAAAATGGCCACTTACCACTGGGAGAAACAATTACTGGTTGATGGAGCCGTTGTTCTTCTGTTGGAAGATTCAGTACAATTACTAACACAGACCCCAGACTTGTGCCAACCCATAAACACGGACAAGTGTAACTATCTGGAAAAAGGGATTAAAATAAAAAAGATGATTTAATTAGATTAAGAAATTGATTTGCCAAGTAAAAAGACAAATGTAATTCATTTAAAATCTTTTTGGTCATTCAAAAATAAAATAGAATAAAACTTTTTTTTATACATTTCTTGGACATAGACAACCTGGGTGAAAATACGACATCACTTAGAGGCGATGAAAATTGAAGGAAAAGAAAGATTCTTGGATGAATGCTCTGCAGCTCCTCTGCCTATAACAGAACATTGTGTAATGGGCAACATTGCTTTCCATCCATTTCTGGAAGATATGGATCTGCAGATCAAAGATTTCTCTAACAAAGAGACTATGCTAATATAATGCAACATGTATGTCTTTGATGATGTACAATTGCAAACGCAGCTACGGATAAGCTTGATACCTGCTGCTACAAACATCTGAGAACTATCACTGGACATCGATAGTCAAACAGTGAAATCTCCAACAAGAAAACTCTATACAAAATGTAAAACACCATTCTACTATCAACTACGGTAGTGCATGTTTAGTCAAGTGCAATGGATGAGCGAATAAGCTCCTGCACAAAAGTCCTTGGAATTTGCTGTAATAGGGTCAAATAACTACTGGGCATGAAGGGGGTCGCCACTGCACATATTATGGGGTAAATCACGGGCGGACCTCCAAAATGCAAGATTGGGAGCCCCAAGGTCTGGCAAGCGACTGAGGAAGGAACTTCACAGAGGAAAGGGTAAATTGGCTTTAAATGAAGAAGGACTGAATGTTCCTGTAGGATGTTCCAAATTACTACAGCAGCTGAATACAGTAAATCATTAAAAATCATCTTTAAAATATTCCATCTATATATATAAAAGAAAGTTTGGTATATACGTGTTGACGTATAACTCAGAAAAACTCAGATTTGAAATCTTGCATATACCTTAATATCCCTATAACTAAGAAACACCAAATTTAGTTATTGATTTCTACTGATTAAGGGTTATAATTAATTAATTAAACAAAAATCAAACGATTCGCGATAATCGTGGCATGGCTGTTGCTGCTGCTGCTAATATTAAAATAATCTGCTTCTTTGTTACTTTCTTTGGTACTTTTAAGGGTTGAAAAAGGAAATAAATTAAACTGATAAACTTTGTTGTATGTACAAAAGTGTTATAGAAAAAAACCAAAACAAAAGAAAAAAAACAAAAAAAAGAAATTGTAATATGGACAATTGTAAGTATCTAATTCTTAGTATTCTATTGTTACATTTTAATACGGTTAAAAAAAAAAAAAAAAAAGGAATTAAACAAATACATTTCTACCATGGAAATAGACAGGCAAGGAAGCTCGCTTAAAAAATAAAATTGTTTCAAAAATATAAACAACAAAAAGAGACTATTCTTAAAATAAATGAATATTATAATACACTAATTCTTAGCTTTGTTTATCGTTAAATCTTTAATAAAGTTTAGGAATGCATTAAAAAAAAAAAAAAAAAATTCCTAAAATAAACAAACATTCTACTATAGAATATATACAAATTCTCAGCGAATTTTTTTAAATTTGATAAATCATTTTCCTCTTATTTTCTCTCTTCTCATTCACTCTCTGGTGTTCCTAATATTTTTTTAGTCCGGTCATGGACCGGGTACTTTTGCTAATATATATATATATATATATATATATATATAACACATCACTCAATAAGTCCCAGGCCTAACTAATAAAACAACAACTTTTTAGGCAAAATTCGACTTTATTCATCAACAGTCTCCTTCTAGGGTGATAAACTGATTCCAATGCTTCTCTAACAATTCAATACCTTTTTCATAGAACGATTTGTCTTTGGCCTCAAAATACGCCTCAGTTTCTGATATCACTTCTTCATTGGAACCAAATATCCTTCCCTGGAGCATTCTTTTGAGGTCTGCAAACAGCCAGTAGTCACTGGGGGCCAAATCTGGAGAATGGGTGGATGCGGATGCAATTTGAAGAGCAATTCATGTAGTTTTGCCATCGTTGTAATCGACTTGTGACACGGTGCATTGTCTTGGTGAAAGAGCACTTTTTTCTTCTTCATTTGTGGCCGTTTTTTGTCGATTTCTTCCTTCAAACGCACCAATAATGTTATATAATATTAGCTATTGATGGTTCTTCCTTTCTCAAGGTAATTGATGAACAAAATACCTTATGAAGGCCAAAACCTTGCCTGCTGATGTTTGTGTCTTTGGTCGCTTTGGATGGTTTTCACCTGCTGCTGTCCATTCAGCTAACTGCCAATTTGACTCTGGAGTGAAGTGGTGGATCCATGTTTCATCCATTGTCACATATTTACGCAAAAACTCCTTTTTTTTATGTTGAAACAGTTGCAAACAACACTCTAAATTGTCAACGCATTGTTGTTTGTGTGTGTATGTATGAGAGAGAGAGAAAACACATGGTGTAATGGTTATCATCTTAGAAAATGGGCATGGCGACCAGAGTTCAAATCCTGGATGAGGCCGTTTGTATTTCACATAGTGCTAATACCCTTGTGAAAGTCTATGTATCCCACTATTCTCCATCCAGCTAGTAGGGCAGACTGTGCTTTTTAACCTTGGTTAGGTAACCAGTCTAGGACAAGGAAAACTCAAAAATTCAAACCTGTTAAACTTTGCTTAAGAAATCAACCTTGTGTCACATCTTACTCATGCAGAGTGGTTGATGTGTGTGTGTGTGTGTGTGTATATATATATATATATATATATATATATATATATATATATATATATATATATAGAGAGAGAGAGAGAGAGAGATAGGTAGAGATAGAAAGATGAACAAAAGTAATAAGAAAAATAGGAATATTCCTTTAGAGTTATTTATTTTTTAATTGTTCTCAACTAGTTTCCACCTTAGGTCATTGTCAGGATAAAAGATTTTGTGAAGAAAAGTTTAAAAAAATTTTTTTTTTTTAAAGCATTGATATACCACGAAAGAAGCGATGGAAAATTAACTGGTAACATAGCATATCCATTCACTGACTGAAAATTATATTTTGGCATCTAAGTATCTTGAACGGACCATTTTATGATTTCTGGTAGACATCTAGCAATGAGCTCTACATATGGAATATATTTGTATTTGCATGAGAAGGGAGTATTTCAAATTAGCTGTAATTGTTTTGGTCAGACATTTAATCTAGGCATTTGTTTATTTAGGTATTTATGTGTCAACCTATATCTATCCATCCTGTTTCAAAGTAGTGTTTTGAGGATTGTTTAGTCAGATGTTAAAGTCATTTGGAGTTAGTGTTTGGAGATATTTTTTCCATTTATTCTATTATTGCTCTGATACTGAACTACAATTATTAGTTTGTAGTAATCTATAGATTTGATTCTGTATCTGTTGTTATTTAGCATTATATATATATATATATATATATATATATATATATAATATAATAATAAATATATAAAGGTTTTACTTATTTATTCATTTGGTGACAAAGGAACCATCACAACCATTTTGGTTTCATGCGTCAACAATCATCAGGTGAACTTGTTTCAAATGTTTCGAAAGGCATTTGAAACAAGTTCATCTGATGATTGTTGATGCATGAAACCAAAATGGTTGTGACGGTTCCTTTGTCACCAAATAAATAGATATGTAAAACCTTTATATATTCATTTATTATATAACAGCTCTATTTTATATTGAGCACTCTACCAATAATACTGCATTTGGCATACCGTTCTAGTAAAAGCTGAAACAGTGACAATCCCACACACTATATATATATATATATATAATATATATATATATATATATATATATATGGAGATAGGATGGATGTAGTAGAATCCGGCAGTATGAGGTAGGTAAAAGGATAGTGAACAAGAAATGATAACTCAAAACAAATCTAAGAGTTGAAATATTTCGTCCGATTTATACGGACATCCTCAGTCGAAAGATTTCTATTGAAAGCAAAATTACATGCGTGTACATATGATTTGGTGAGGGGGTGAGTTAGTAGCGGAAGTGAAGGGTAGGGAAGATAGGGGCTGACATGAATGAAGTGTGGGGATAGTTTACAGAAGTAGAGAGTAGGTTAGGAGTAGATGGGCACAGGGCTAGGTCAAGGGAGGAGGGTAAAGTGCTTAGTAGTGGTGTGTTTGATGTTAGGGGAAGATAAGGAGGGGAGAGTTGGGTGATATTAGGTCACTGGGTCAGTTTAATGGAAGGAGTAGGGGGGAGAATTTTTTTTTTTTTAAAGGAACGGAATGGAGCAGAGTAGGTAGTGAGAGTCTATGTGTGGGCATTCTTTTTAATTTATTTAATTATTTATTTATTTTATTAACCATGGTGAGTAATAATCTTATTCTCATGAATTATCGTTTTTGTGATCGATCTGTCAAGATTGTAGAACCCAGGCCTAATATTAAATGATTCTGTGTGAGATATTAACGCAGATTCGACCAAGCGCCTTTGTTTCTTTTTGTGTATGGGTTTGATGAGTCTGGCTTGGGGGAAATTGAGAGAGTGGTTTTGTTCTGCGATGTGTGTGAATAGTGCGTTTAGTTTGTTGTGTATTTTTATTGATCTTTTGTGCTCCCTTATGCATTGTGCGAGATTTCGTTGGGTTTCTCCGACATAGCATCTGTTGCAGTTATTGCAGGGGATGGTGTAGATGCCAGCACTGGGGGTGTCGGGGGTGTTTGGAGCTTCTATGTGTGTGGAAGAATTGATGAGGTCTTTGATTGTTTGGGAAGTGGTTTGTATGATTTTTATTCCTAGGTCTGTTAGTTTTTTTATAAAGTGGGTTGTTTTGAGTGTGGGTAAGTAGGAATAAGTGCTTGTGTGGTGGGTTGGGGGTGGCCTTGGTGGAGGAGGTGTTTTTAGGTTTAGTTTTTTAGTGCATATCGAGGGCTTTCTTGGCGTTTAGGATGAAATATCTAGGGTATTTTAGGGTCTTCAGGGCGTCTTCAATGTGTTTGTATTCTTCATCTAAGTGTTGGGGGTTGCATATGTGTAGTGCTCTTAGATATAAGCCTATTATAAGGCCAGACTTGATTTTGTTGTTGTGATGGGAGTAGAAATGTATGTAGTTGTTTTTGTTGGTGGGTTTGTTTTCGGATTTTATTAGTAGGGTGTCGAGGAATGGTAAGGAGTTGTTGGACTCTTTCTCATAGGTGAATTCTATGGTGGGTTCTATGGAATTTAGTTTGTTAGTGATGGGTTCTACGGAATTTAGTTTGTTAGTGATGGGTTCTATATCGGTGTTTGTCAGGAGGAGAATCAATATGTCGTCTATGTATCTGGTGTACGTGCAGTTGTCGGGTAGTCTATATTGAAGGGTCCTGATTCTAAAAATTCTAGGAAAAGGCAGGCCAGGACACCGCTGAGAGAGTTGCCCATAGGTAATCCGGATTTTTTTTTTGTCGGTAGTATTTGTTGTTGAATTTGAAATATGTTATATATATATATATATATATATATATATATATATAATAAAAAAGATCAACAAAATTAAAAAAAAATTTTTATATTCATTTTATTGGGCGCAGCATGTGTTTTGTATTGTTTAAAATCCTTTTCAAGCTACTATGATCTGCATTTGGGTTCCTATAGGTATTTTATGGGTGTTGGGGGGGGTCATAAAAGAATCTCCACTCTGTTTTATTTTGGAGGGTTTCTTTTAGCAGATCTTTTTATAATAAAATCTTTACTTTTCCTTCATTGAATCTACAACAATCTTTTCTATCTCTCTCTCATATATATATATATATATATATATATATATATATATATATATATATAAGTAAAGAAATAACAAAAGACTTAGGGATTTTGCTTTATAGTCTATTTCAGGAAGCTTAGACAAAGTGTCTAACTTTCCCAACTCATCAGATGCGAATGATGAATTCTTTATTACTTTTAAGGCATTTGAAAACAGATTTTTTTTTGTCCTGTATCACTCAGCTGAAGATATTTGACCACTTGTTGTCAGCAGTTTGTTAGGAATTTCTGTTAAATCAATCTATTCCAGATTTCAACTAAAAGGACCACCCCAGTTCATTCAGAATTCATTTATTTAGTAGTTTATTTCTTCTTCATATCTTCCTATTTAACTTAATTTATTTTATTCTATTTTTTTTATTTCTAAGTCACTTCATATATATATATATATATGAAGATCCAAGAAAACCTGTTTTATCTACTTAATAATTTAACTAATTCAAAATATATTATACATCCATACAAACACACACGTCCATACACATGCATGTATCCATACACATACACACACATATATATATATATACACACACACACACACACACACACAGATGAATTTAATGTGAAATGTTCTTAGTGTACATTTCTAAATTAGTTGGAAATATTAGGTTTCATCATAAGACTGGGGGTGTACATGATTAAATGACAAATGGATGTGTCTGACTGTTTAATTTCCTCACTTAAAATCTCTTAGAAAGCCCTAACTGTTGCAGATTGGGATGTCTATAACTACTGTTTTCATGGTTATAAAGAAGTTGAAATATTCTAAATACAACTTGTCAAAAAAATGGTTGCATCTTTTTTTAAACACTCACTAATGCACACATACAATTAAAGAAAATTAAAATTCTTAAGTGGAAACCTGTTTTTCTTGTGTAGGAATCTGCAAATTTCAAGCACTGGATCGCTTCCTTGGAGACATTCTCAAGGCTGGACATGCTTGAACTTCTTGATCGTGAAAATGAAGTTCCATCATTTTTATCTGTAAGAATAAAGCCCAGGGTCAGAAGAATTTTTCATACGTCTCCATTGTAAATGATTTCAAAATTATATAATTCCAGAGAAAAGAAGAAAATCTCAGATAGATGACACAAAATCATGACAAATGTTGTGGATTTCAGATTTTTAAAAAAAAAGAGAAAAATCATTTTTCATTAGATAAAAAAAATATCAAACAAGTGCATGAAAGAAACATACAAATCTGGTAGATATTAAAGAGATATGCAAATAAAATGTGGATGTCTTAGATAATAGAACACTCACATGGTCACTTAAGTGGTGAACAGAAACAAAAAATGCATATTTAGTTTGTAGTCAATATTAATACACTGACTTGTGCACATAACAAAATACAATCAACCACTTAACAGGACTTAAAATGGAATTCTGAATTGGGTAACAAAAAAAAAACAAAAATAAATAAATAAATAAAAATCAGAGGCAAACAAATTTTGAAAGATAAATAAGGATAACACCAAAATACTCCCCAAAATTAAATTACTTTAATTTTTGAGTAAAATTCCAGTCTATTTTGATTCAAGATATAAGTGTATTTAATCTAACTGCATTAAAAAAAATTAAAAAAACGAAACAACTAATTTCATTCTAAGCAAGGCCAAATTAGTTTGATTTTTTTAGTTTAATGGCATATAAATCTTTGTAGGTTATCTAAAGCCAAAACCATTCTTGTAGAAGAACAATAGTGGTACTATTTAACCCATGGCTGGGGGATGAAGGGTTCATAAGAGTATTAGTCCAAAAGTGAACATAATAGTGCAACTGGAGTTTAAACTCACTTAGTAGGATATTGCAGTCGAGCCCATTAGCCACCCATGTTAAAATGTATCACAATACAAGTTATTCCACATTATATAGTGTGGTCTATGACTTTCTAATCTTTGATCTGATATGCCCAACATTTCAGACTCGGCACTATTTTACTATACATTTATACAGTTGTATAATTAGAGTCTTTGACAGATCACATTAGATACAAATAATGAAAGGCTGAACATAGTGACCACACACAACTTTTATTTTAATAGAATGATTGGATAACTTTTTCATATCATCTTCATCGGGTAGTGCTGACAGAATGGATACCCATGACTCTCTTGCCAATTGTCTCAATCAGTTATCGCCTCAGGCAGGTCCTTCACACAACATCCAGAATCTGCTCAGAGCTGATTGATGTAGGTTTTGCTGGTTGGCCTATACTGGTGTATCTATATGTAGGTGTTCACAGGAGAACATCACTTTTATTATTACTTGTCCACATCTTATTTGGAGGGTTTGTGTGATAGGAGTCAAGTGGCCGTACAACTGCTTTTTTGAGGGCTGCTGCTTCCAGGATTTGTTCAAGACAGTACACAGCATTCCTGTGTAGCTCCCAACTATCTTTTTATCTAAGCATTTCATTAAAGTCCTAGTTGACCAGCTATACCATAGCACTGACACGTCTACAACTTGGAAGAATGGGTTAAAGGTTCAAAAGGTAGAATTCTTTACATGATCCCATAAACAAATATCTACACAGTAATAGTAGACAATTTGGGACATAACTTTACAAAATATTACAAATAACATCTTTTGTTTGGATCTTAAAATCTGTTAAATGAAATACATGAGTTTATATTCTAACAAATAGTTTAGGACTTTCTACTCTCTTTAGACTTAATCTAAAAACTAAGTGTAGACAAAAAAAAAGAAAAGAAAAAAGAAAAACCCAGAAACCTATTTAATGCTAACCCTTACCATGCTCTTTTGGAATGTACTGATGCCAGTTTTAGACACTCACCTGCCTTGAGAGGGGGTAGGAGGAATTGCATCGTTTTTGGATGCTGGCACTGACATCTGTACAACCCAACAACATATTTAATAAAGCCATAACAACAGATGCCTTTAAAAAACATGGAAACAAACAGATATAAGCCCCCCCCCCCCAAAGAAGAAAAAAAATGAAATGTAAACCACAAGAAACAAATTAAAAAAAAAAAAAGACATACAAGTGCCATTTTAAATTACTATATTTTCAGGCCTACAGGACTTCATTTTAACTTGCAAAAATAAATAAATAAATATGAAATTAAGTAAAAAAAGAAAAATAGAGAGAAAAAAAAAAAAAAAAAAAGAAAGAAATAACCAGTTCTGTCCTGCAGGACATAGTGATTTATTTCTTTTGGGAAAAAATAGCATCTTTTATACAAGGAAATATGTTATGAATTCAAAAAACAAACTTATAAGTGTAAGCATAAATACATACATGTAAGAAAATCAGATGTTTACTTTTAATAAAAGAAAATGTTGGAAAATTATCCAAACATCATTTTTGTTGGTCTGATGCTGGGATTTCATCTCATTTCACAAAATATCTGAAACCCTTTGTAGCTTTCAAGCATCTTAAATAATTCAGTAGCTTAGTTTGGCACAAGGCCAGAAGTATAGGGCACTCAGTGAGAAATAATTAAGTCAAGGGAATGGATGGTAAATAATAAAAATAGACAAAAAATAGGACAAGGACAAGGAAGGAAGGGAGGGAGGGATATTCAAAAGAGTATCAAGTGCTGGATGGCTAAATATGAGGATGAACAAAAAGAAGAAAAAAGCAGCTTATAGATTTTTAAAATATATATAAATAAAAAGGTGCTATAAGAGCGCTGGGGTAGAGAGAAAAATCCCTTACGAAATCTTATACCAGTGTTTGCAGCAAAAATTTCTGTGCCTAAAAAACATTGTCATATTTATTATCATCATTGAACCAAGTGTCAATATCATGTTTGGTTGGATTTTACAGTTATTGTTGAGTTATTTTATGCCAAAGATATTTTGTTTTATTCATTATTGAAGGGTACTCATTAAAAAATTTAAAAAACTCTTTTTTTAAAAATTTAACCTAACAGGTACTACCACTCCGGGCCAGGGTAGTCCTGAGAGTAATGGTGATGAAGGGGTACTCTACATTCCCCAAATTCCAGAATTGGAACTTCACCATCAAATATGCGTTGTCTTTGACAGATAAAATGCTATCCTGAGCAGTCAACAAACCTTTTGATGAATGCTAACTTCAGAATTGGGATTGTCAAAAGCAATGTACATGTTTACATAGAAATGGATGCACATCTATGGAGATGGCAGAGTCATAGTTAAATTTAATTTGATTTTTTGAATGATCAATTTTAAAGATTTTTAAATTACAAAAAAAAAAAATCATTTTTATCTATTGCACTCACACAACATTGAATTGGAGAAATATCCTTAAGCACTTTGGGTTTTTTAATGGCATATCAACCTTTGTGGGTTATTTAATGTTTATACAAAGAACAGAAACCTGATAGAAGTAAGTGAAGAATTTAAGATGAAGACCACATAATACAAGAAGTTACAACCAGTTTTCAAGATAATCAAAATGGATTCTCTATTAATTTTTGTTAATGATGATACATATAATAATAAATCAGAAATGCCTCAATTGGGTTTCTCTTCAAAAGAAGATTGGTTTGGTTTCTTTGTTAAATGGCATATAAACATTTGCGGGTTATTCAATGCCAAAGCCACCTTTGTAGCATCCTAGTAGAAAAACCGTATTGGTAGTATTTAATCCATGGCTGGGGGATGAGGGGGTTTCATATCTTTTCCATGAGTATTAGTCTGAAAGTTAACATAATAGTGTGAATGGAGTTTAAATTTGTTTACTATGATGCTGCAGTCTAGCACATTAACCACAATGCCACAGGGACTCTCTCACTAGCATGTTGATTTATTTAATTAATTTACAAAAAATAATATTATTTACCTTAATTTTAATATATTATTTTTGATTGAAATTTCACTTTAAATAAAATCATTGTCAAACATTTGAAGCTGCTAAAACAAAATGACAAAATTAATTAGGCACAGAAAAAAAAAGGGAGTTTGACAAATAAAGAAGCTTTCCTGTTTGAATTAGTCTTAATCCTCAAGACAAATTGAAGAAAAACAAAATAGATGATTCCATTAAACCAAAAACTCCAAAATTTAAGTTGAAAGCATGAAATATTATCACTTAAAAACAAACTCATCCAAGCAGGAAAAAAAAGACATTAAATGTTAGAAACATTTAACTCAATTCTAAACAGGAGAACATTCTTGAAAAGCTGAATTGGTCTTATGAAACTAAAACTCCTTTTAAACAATAATAATATACAACCCAGATAACCCATTGTAACAGTAATCCATGATTATATTAGTACTTCTATTTAGAAAGGAGTGAAGGATTCTGATTAGCATTTCATACTTATCTCCATTATATTGAGAATTTGGAGGATTAAAAAAAAAAAAAGATTTTCAGCTCTAAGATAGACTCCACAAAATTTCCAAATTAGATTTTAAATAATAAATTTTAGTTTAGTCTGTAAGCAGTTTAACTACTAACTACCAAATTACAATAACTATTTGCCTCTCTTTAACAGATTAAAAAAAAAAAAAATACACACACACACAAAAAAAAAATCATACAAAATATTTCTAATTAACAATTGAATGAATCAATTTGAGACATATCAAAGTCTAAAAAATTTAAAAAAATCATTATACCAATGAATAATAATACTTGCCAAATACTAATCATTATTTGATATTAAAGCAAATATATTTTTTCAGATTGTATTTATAGATTTTACTACTTTTAAAGTAGCTCAAATTTAAATTCAATGTGTGACCTATGCATGATATCACAGTCCAGTCCATTAGCCGATATCCCATGCCCTGCTCTCAATAAAAAACATTGAATATATCTATATAAATATTCTTACCAGAATTAAGGAAGTACTAGATTCATATAGTGGATTTGAAATTGTGGGTTGTAAAATTGAGACATGAATTATAGAAGGTTAGCCACCTGTTTTATTAAAAATAAATGGGGGGGGGGGGTATTTTTATTTTTCAAAATCAAATAAAAAGAATAATTGTATGTACAAGTACCCAAAAGATTTTCTATCAAATATATAAGTAAACACACACATACATACACAGAGAATATATTTAGAATTTAAAATATTTAGAAGTAAAAATGATAAAATCTAGCAATTTCTTTTGGTTTCTGGTTTAATTAAGGCCTTAATTAAAATGAATAAGAAAATAATATCTCTGAATAAGTTTTAATAATAATATATTAGTGCTTTCACTAAATATCACTCATTTGTAGGAAAAAAGCGATAAAGAAAAAAAGGGCTGATGTTGGCGTAAAAGAAGAAAAGAAAGAAAATGATATTCCCTCCCCTTCTTATTTGATTAATATTAATAATTAAAATAAAAGAAGTGATCAGTTGTGGGTCTGTAATCAATTTAAGTAGATTCACATCAAAGATAGGCAAAGTGAAAAATTGAATTCCAAGACAAAGCAGGTGCTACAGAACAAAGCAGAGTCACAGGATTATTTAGAGGAGAAATTTTTTTTAAAAAAGAAAAAAAAAAAGCAACATTGTTTCTTCATGCAAACTTTTGTCCTCCTTCACACATTCATTTTGATGACCAGAAAACACCCACCCACAAGAATGAAGGAAATCTAAAAAACTGAAAATATAGAACTATATACAAGCATATTGGCTAAGGAATTGCACGGCACAACTAACTTTGACAGGTCTCTGGTTAATACTGGAATTTTCTTAGATATCTCAAAATCTACATGACAAGAAAAAGAGCTACAAATCTCGGATATCACAGGAGTTGGGAAAGTTGCACAACACTGGAACCTCTTTTATATAATATATATATAATAAAAAAAAAATGCTTTTACTCCTGCTCATTTAGCAACAACTATTGAATATCAATACACACAGATATTGAGTGATCAAGACATACTGTTCACTAACATTTAAACTTATATTGCTTGGACTTAAATTCAATTCAATTTTAATAAAAAGTTACATAGATTAATTATACATTTGTGTGTGTGTGTGTGTGTGTATAAACAAACCAGCTCTACCTGTATGTATTGAGCACTTTCCAATATTCATTATCTCAACTCATTTGTTTTTTTCTTTTTCCAGCAGTCAAAATTATGATTCATTCGGTCTTTCTTTTTCTGCTGAGTTCCCCTAAAACTAATATATATATATATATATATATATACACACACACACACATAATATATATATATATATATATATATATACACACACACACACATTATATATATATATATATATATATATATATATATATATATATATATATATATATATACTGAGGGAAAATTAAACTGAAACACCCTTAAGAACATTGGTGATTTTAACCTGGATACAGGAAAATACTGGAAATAGGTTTACCCAACCTGTTCATCATGGGTAGGATGTGATACAAAGTCACAGGTATGAGGCATCCAGTGAGGATCAAACTCACTATTCAGTAATAATGGATCTGCGAAACTAGCTCACTAACCATTACACCATGATGGGATGTTCATCCTGGATATAATATGTGTATATTCTGATAAAATTTCCAAACTCTTTGGTCATCTTGTAGTGAACACCTAATAAGAATGTGCAGAGAATATAAGGGCTAAATATTGTTGATGCCCCCCCCCCCATTTTGGAAGATGTGGACATATTGATCTATATATGTGATCATTTACTGTAATCCAGATATATTAATCTGTAGGTTTAATCTTCAGTAAATTCAAACACATTCACACATTTTATTGTCATTGGTATATATATCTATTATTATACTAAAGCTGTGCGAAGCAATGATTGTCTCCCTAAATATTTTTCCTGTTTAGTTTAATGACTAAAATTAAATACTAAAATATTCCTTACTTCTGGGATTGAATTATGTTTGAAAAAAATTTTCATCATTTTAATTATCAGTAATTTGCAATTAAAGTCATAAAGTAACTCACTTATCATCTGTCTATCAATTTCCACCCCTATATATATATATATATATATATATATATATAATTTATTCCCCTTGCTATTATATTTTAGTATCTCTGTTGGAGAAATTTGGAAGACTTGAAGAGTCACCACCAAACCAGCAGTCGAGAGAAATCTGTTTACCACTCCCTTAGCTAATAACAATCCCTGACCTTCCCTTTCACTTCTGCCATGGTAAAAATTGACAAGTGTTTTTTTTGGTTAATTTAACTACTGAAGAAGTATAAAAACATTTTACTTTATTTTCAAAACTTTTTTCACAACAGTTTTGTTTGTCAGTTGAAATTATGGTGAAATAAGTAGAGAGGAATTATTTTTGATATTACATAAAAAAATGATTTTCAGTCGTCCCCACAACTTAGCTTCTCAATACCTTAGCTATTAATAGAATTTTAAGAATCAGGTCCATTTAAAATTTAAATTTGGTCAAACTTTCCATTTCTTAGAAATCTTACAAAATGATTTTTAATGATTTAAAAAAAATTCTATGGTCCTATTTCTTTTTTTAAATTAATTTGCTTTGCAAACTCACTTCTTTTCTGATCACAATTATCTACACAGAGCTTATATATATATATATATATATATATATATATATATATATTATGGACTCTCTCGTCGATTTTCGACACATGAGGGTTCATACATACAATGAACACCCACACAGGGATTTGTTTATAGTGGTGAAGGCTTGTGATGGACCATCCACACTTTTTGGCACAGTCGATAGGAAAGAATTGGTGCATCAAGGGTTGCCACAAACCCAATCAACGACCGACCTCAGGAATTTTGAATTCAGAGTTATCCCTCTCCTAGACTGGTTACCTACCCAAGGCTGAAGGGCCCAGTCTGCCCTACTATTTAACCCATAGCTGGAGGGAGAATATATGGATTCATACCTTTCCCAAGGGTATTAGCGCTATGTGAAATGCCAACAGCATTCACACACACACACAGACACAGTAATATTACACTTTATGCAACTTTCCTAGACTAAATTTCAGTTGAGTGAATATCATTAAACCTGATATTATATGACTCAGCAATGTCATCTACAGTATGATAAAGAGACATGAAAGAAAGAAATCTTTCCTTAAAAATAGTTTTAAAATAAATGAAATACATAAAAATTAACAATAAAAGATAGAAGCTAAATAAAATATAAAATACAATAAAAAGACATAAAGATGTATATGCAAACAAGAAAATATTTACATTGAAAAATTGTAAATAAATGTATGCCAGTGTTCATTATTCTTCAAAGAATATGATTAAAATTGGTTTTTTTTATTTATTTATTTATTTATTTATTAAAGTTTAGCAATAGTTATATTCTTTCATAAGTTATTTAGTTTTAGTGCTTGTTCTGATTTTAAGGTATTATGTCCAGTTTATGTCAAAAACTGGGTTACATCATGTTAACTTTTGAAACTAGTTAATAATATAAGGGAGTGTATAATTTCTTGAAATATAGACTTATTATACACTGATTTACTCACCCTGTTTGTTATTAAAATCACAGCATTGGTAGTCTTCTGGTGTCTGTTATAATTGGAAATTTTCAACCTTTATTAAATCCAGATTGTTCTTATTCTAAGTATGGCCAAAATTTCAGTACGACAGCACCTCCCCTGTTCTTTGAATTTTTATTTAAAAATGTCACTTGTTTTAATTTTTTTCTTAAGAACAGAGACTAAACTTACATATAATTTTTTCTATGAATTTCTTAATTATAACAATGAAATAAATCATGTTAAAAAGAACATCTTAGATAGATAGAGACCCCCCCCCCAAAAAAAAAAAAAACTGGCAAAAATGCACCATTTTGTCATGTACAGATTTTAATTTATAAAATTTTCCCATTTTAAAAATCATAAAACAATTTTTGATGTTATTTTGATGTTATTTTTAAAAAATCCTTCCTCTTCATAATGCAACAAAAATTACGTTGTTTCATTCATTTTTTCTGAGTTTTGTTGACTTTTAATTCGTGGGGAGTTAAAAAACCCAAAAAACAATTAAATTTTGACCATACCTATTTTATTGTATTATCCACAATATAATGTATCAGTTAATTCTTCCTATTTAATGTCTTTGAGAGAGAAAAATTAACTGACATGAGATAATCCTTTAAGCATAGAAATAGAATGACAACAATTTGGATCAAATAAAGTTTTAAAATTCACAGAAAATTACTGACTATGACTGACATTTGAAAAAGATCAGAAGATAGAACTGAAACATTGTAACTTTAATAGCAATCCAGACTAATCCAAGTATATCAAGTGTCAAATTTATTGTAAAACAAATTTCTAAAGTTTAAAGAGTTAGCCAAATAGGCACAAAAAGCGAGGAGGAGGGAGGGCATCGGTGTGACCAGTGTTGTGCAGGCTCTCATCACAAAATGTTTCTAATCCTGTGTAAATTCTACTGAGGTTGGGAACATCACTAAAATGCGACGATAACAATAAGGAGGAGGAGGAGGAGGAGGAGGAGTTTAATAAACAGAGCAATTCACTTACTTGAATGTCCTACAGAAAGCAGATGAATGATTGGGAAAGAAAACAAATGAAGAGTAAGTTATGGATCGGAAATGCAATTAAATTTCATTTCTTTTCTTTTTTGTTGCAATTGCAAATAGAGTAGAAATGGTTTGATTTGATGAAGCAAAACCATTTCCTCTTCGAATGCAAAGCTTATTAAATATAGATGCAACACAACAAAAACAAAACAAAAAAAAAAACTGGCACTAATTTAGCAATGCATACTCGGGAAGAAACCAGTGGTAGAGAACCTGTAAAAATCTAAAAAGGGAGATAACTTCATCTGATTGAAAATTTTTGCTGCTCATACAAAACACTCTCAAAAATGACAGTTTTAGTAGTAGTAGTAGTAGTAGTAGTTTTGGTCTGTGTTTGGTTTCATGCTTGATGAAGAAAGAAAATCAAAGAGGGCCAAGACCAAAAAAAAAAAACTTATCACACATGCATTTTTGAAAAAGAAATATTTAAGATGAAAAAAATAGAAAAAGTTGAGGAAGAGAAAGGAAGTAAAAAGGAGCAAGAAAAATAAGACTAGCACAGATATCCTCCCATTCTCAAATCAAGCACCACAATAACCACCACAACTGTCCACAACTGATACAATAAGCATTACAAAGAAAAAAAAAGTTTTAGTTTATCAAAAGATTTGTATAGAATAAAATTTTATAATACATCTATATATATCTTTTAAAGTTACTTAAAAAAAAATCTAAATTTAATATGAAATATTTATGAATTTAATATCTTTTGATAGGCATAACTATTGAAGGAAGTAAATTATTTATTTTTAGAGATTATCATCAAATTAATTCATATAAATGGTACAAGTATTGTTCTGTATAAAATTTAATTCAAAGCAGAACTGTTTAACCAAGGAAATCATTTAAAAAGAAAAAGAAAAGAATTATAGATGTTAAAATAAAAATGTTTAAACTGTGCATTGAACAAATGATCAGAGTATATATTTATCATCCCCTCTGCATAATCAAAGTGTGGCACAAGGTTTAGTTTTAAGTGAGGTTTAACAGGTTAGATTTCAGAGTTTTTCTTCTCAGAGACCGGTTACCATACCAAGGTTAAAGAGCCCAGTCTGTCCTACTATTTACCCATAGCTGGAGGGAGAATAGTTGGATATATACCTTTCCCAAGGGTATTAGCACTATGTCAAATGTAACCAGCCACATTTCACCATGTCAATTTTCTATGACGATAACCATTACATCATGGGTGCCTCTGACCAGAGTTTATTCTAAAAAATGTTTATTTTAAACCCTTTGAACAGCTGGCCCTCAGATACCCTGTATCTGGCCATTGACCTAGGAGATTTATCTGATCAGCATTTTTTGAAGTGCACTGTTGACTCACTATTGAATTTATCAATTACCTCAACCAAAACATTTATGATTAATCTTTCTTTTTTTTTTTTTTTTTTTTTTTTTTTTTAAATCAGAAAACATTTTACATGAAAATGGTTAGCAATGAATTCAGTATCATCTTGCAAGTTTGAGTACAGAAAAGATGAGTTGTTTTCAACAATTTCAAGCATAACAACCAGCAAATTTGCAACTTGCTTGATAATTGGAAATTTGATCAGTTGCAGCTTGGTTTAGTAATATATGCAAGGTGGTCCGAAAGTTTTGTCACCCCTACACATTGTTTTAACTTTCATAATTTTTTGTTTTAATAATATAAAATATCATTAATAACAATAATATAATTTTCTATTGCATTTCAGCAGCTTATTTCATGTAATTATAGTCGATTAATTAGGAGTTATATTTCAATAGTTGTGACATGACTTTCAGGTCACCTTCACTGGAGCAGGAAATAACACAAGGTCAATTTTTAAGTGGAGTTTAACAGGTTTGAATTCAGAGTTTTCTTTCTCCTAGACTTGTTGCTGTACCAAGGTTAAAGAGCCCAGACTGCCTTACTATTTACCCATAACTGGAGGGAGAATAGTAAGATAGATCCCTTTCCCAAGGATATTAGTGCTATGTGAAATGTCAACAACCTTGTCCAGGAATTGAACTCAGTTTGCCGTGTCCATTTCCTACAATGATAACCATTACACCAAAACACACCTTGGTTTAGTAATATGTCATATTTGATTGACCAAAGATTTTGCTTTCTGGGTAATTAGTTACAATGGTAAGGAAATTGCTTCATTTCAGTCACTTTAGCTAATTCAAGACAATAAAATGTAGTTTTATTATTTCACCTAAGCATTTTGCTGGCTGGGATCACACGAGTTTTTCAAGTTAATATATACTTTATTTTTATTTATAATTTATTATATTATTTGTGTATAAGATGCACTATTTTTCAGGCCAAAATTTAGGAGTGCATATTATACACGAGAACTATATAATCAACTTTTTTTTTTCTGGCCACATGCCTCATCATATTCAGGAGAGGATGACCCAAAGTAAGTTAGATCTACACTCAAAACAAATGTCTTTTACACTGTTACAGAGAAATAGAAATTTGTTTTGTGTATTTGCTCTAAATACTGTGTAAATTTTGTGTCTTAAGACCAAATGAAAACTATATAAATTCTTATTTTTAATCAGTATGAACTGATAAAAAATTGAAGAAATGCTAACAATAACTAGCAATAGTTAAAGTTAAGCAATGATAAGCTGAGTATTCAAATGGGTGACCACTTAATAACCCTAGATATTGTAGGCAAGTGACATTGATTCTTGGTCTTTTTGGATGGGAAATGCAGATTCACTCATGTTCTATCCTCAAGGGGTTGTCTACCTAGGCTGCACCTAGCTATTACTCTGAAAGTGTAAGGGTTAGGGTCAATCCATAATGGCTAAGGTACCCCATGTAGACAAATGTTAACATGGGCTGGACACTTTTTTCCATTCTCCCTCTTTATGTGGGTGAACCTACATTTAATTTAACCTTGTGTCCCATCTTGCCACCTTGGGGTTGGTAGACACAGTCATTGTCGTCGTCATCATCATGGTAGTCCATTGATATAAACAATGGTGTAGCCTAAGGAAATGAGAAAACATTCACAAAAGAAGTAATTGAAGTGCTGGAGGGGTTGTGCAAATACTCCCTCCTCCCCAGTCGCATGAAAAGTGCAAGATGACCAGCAGCTGCACAAGTTGCAACATCTTGCCAGACTCAAGTCACTACTCACTTTACCATCCCATACATACACTACAGTATGAACATAGTATAAAGAATAGCCAGCTGAGGTAGAATAAATTTGCAACAGAAATGAAACTTTGTAGTTGTCTGGGGTGGGGTGGGTCTTCCCCACTAGGCAGCACCTGCCCCATTGCCTAAAAGAGAGATTTCTTTGTTTAACACCATATCAATTTTTATGGGTTATTTGATGCCAAATTCATCCTTGTAGAAGAACAGTAGCAATGCTATTTAACCCATAGTTGGATGGATTAGGAGGCTCATACCTTTTCCATGGGTATTAATCTGAAAGTGAATTTGATAGCGTGACTGGTGTTTGAACTTGCTAACTATGATTTTGCAGTCCAGCACATTAGCCACTATGCCATAGGGACATAAAAAAATGTACCTAAAAGAGATAAGAGCTGGGTTTATTGATCGGTGCCTAAGGTGCCTCTAAAGGAGAATGCCGACAGAACTAAGATATCTTTGCAACTGCCCTGTAGAAATTTCACTTCCTGTGGATACACCCACATCAAACCAACCTTGTGTCACATTTTAGCCTAGTAGGGAGGAAAATATTTCAATAGATTATTTTGATATTTTCTTATTTCAATGTAGAGACATAAATATATTCTATATAACAGGTTAATCAGTTTTAAACTTTTATCCCTTGTGTATTGAACATCACATAATAGATTTGTTTGGTATAATCTTTTTTAGAAAAAGTGACGAGAATTAAAAAAAAATATTAAGTGGAATTTTGTTTCTATTTGAGATCAATAGAATTAAATTTTCTTGAACCGTAGATTGTTCTTCTGAAATAGGAAAAAAATTTACAATTTAAATTTTTTTTTTATTGGTTACCCATTAAGTTACTGAACTTTTATCATCAATTAGGTACCAATGTTTTCAATTATTGCTCAATTGCAAATTGGACTGGAAAATAATTTATTCTCTAAGTTAAAGCATTTTAAATATGCTGCTGTTATAAAAAATCTCACTGTTATTTTTATGGTTTACAGTTACATATGTATAAACAAGAATTCTAGTGAGATTATATATATATATATATATATATATTAGATGGACATAACAACTATTATAAGACAGATGTAGTATTAATAAATGCCCTCTTTGATTCTTGCTGAACACAACATTCTATTATATCAAACTAAGCTTCACTTGATCTTATAACAAAATTAAACTTCATTTATTACCTTAATATGAATAAATAAAACAAGATAAACAATGAGAAAGGGAGATAAAGCCATGCTTAAACATATCAACAGCAGCAACTACAAGTCAATATGGTAGCAGGTTAGAGGAAATTAATTAAGGAAAAAAAAAAGGTTATCATTCTGAGGTTAATTTTGCTAAAAGTAAAAATGAATCAACACAAACAACTCAACAGTAAGAAAGTAGGAAGCTAATCAATGAATCTTCATATCATCCATGGGATGGATTGGGTTTTTTTTTCTCTTTTTCTTTAGGTCTGGGCTAATATTCAATGACTAACAGACATACACACATGCATACATACACACATGGGCAAGATACGGAGAGCAGGAGACAAAGGATGGGGAAAGAGGTGGGGGGCAAACAAATACCAAAGCTAGCAAGGCAGTGGCTAAAGATAGTCAACACCACTGTCAAACCAACAGAGAGAGGAGAGAAAAAAAAAAACACAAACAAAAAACAAAAAAACAGGGGAATATTTAACTAGTCATAGCTTGCTTTGGAAAAAAAAAAGGGTTGGCTATTGAATGACAGTAAGCAGTGTTTGATCTTGCCAAATACACTGACTACCAACTGATGTGGATGGGTCACACTGGGCAATGTGCTACATCGAGAGAAGATCATTTAAGAAACTGGAACATTATATATATATATATATATATATATATATATATATATATATATAAAATGTGATACACACAAGCTGCAAGAAAAAAGTATTAAACATTTCATAAAATAAATTTCAATTTAAAAAAGTGCATAGGCATTACAGTTGAAAACAAAAAAAACAAACAAAACCACATCTTACCTGCAATTATTATATATATATATATATATATATATATATATATATATATAACTCACAAGTTTATACTTTCCTATACAACAGCAGAATTTTTCTTTTTAAATAAAGGTTTTGAGATTTCATATTATAAGATGACACCCTTATTCCAAATAATTGCTGTATGTCTCCTCAAAGTCAGTTCAATAAAGTCAGAATATATAAACTAATTCTAATTGAGATGCAAAAATCAATATTTTCCATAACTTCTTAGGTCATTGGGTTGCCCTGCCAAGTAATTCCTTCTTATGATATCTTTAAGAATTAATGGTGGCAACTTGGTGATGCCCATCTCCTCCCTAAGTAGCACCAAATAAAAAACAGACTGTATTGGGTTACCATAGATATAAGAAACACTAAGACCCTCAACACCCAACTATATATGTGACAAACATTTGTGGAGATGTGATGGATAGGTGACAGGTCAATGTTCAACCCCAGCTAAAACAAGAAAGAGTTAGAAAGACAAGGGTGCTTACTGGTTGGCTACAGGTGGTCACATAGTATTTTGAGAGATTTAGTTTGATAAAAAAGAAAAAGTATGTTGAATTCCAGACAGCCAAAGAGAAAAGACATTTAATTTGGGGCTTAAGTGAAACTGTACCCATCATTGGGGGCTATGTAATGATTTATAGATGAAAGGGTGACTCTTTTCCTCTATCAACAAAATCACACTACGTTCTCTTTTTTTACAAGTCTGGACCAAGCAGAAAATGTAATATTGGAAATTCATGTGAATGAATTTTATGACCAGTGTGGTTGTCATTTCCTTCCAGCTAATGAGATTGTGACAATCCCTAAACACCATTCTTCTAGAGATCTATCTTGTAAACTTCTTTTCTTGATACCCCAAAAAATATTATACATGGCAATATAAAAAATTATAAACTTATGAATAGAAAGTTTTTTCTTTTTTTTTTCTAATTAATGAAGATATTATTCAAACTTTAATTGAAATAGTTTTGAATTCATATCAAGCAAGATTTCTCTCCTAAATTTATACCAAGTAGGAAAGAAAGTCCTGTCACTTGTTTTTCTATGAAAAACTTTAAAGTTGTTGTTTGATTATAGAAGGCATAAATTATGCATTTAATTGAATATTTTTAATCTTTCCTCTTTTATTTCAAGAATGTTTAATGATGTTACTTATAAAAATGGATGAATTTGAGATATTGTATTCTTTAATAGTTTAAAAAGGGTGAATCAAATTCAAAAGAAGAGAGGAATATTTTCATTGTCAATAGAAATAAAGTCTTTTAAAGATGATCAATTTCAATTGTTAAATCAAGCTCTTTTAACTAGAATCAAAGCTGACAGGATAATAAATGCTACAACAGTTCAATACAACCTATATTACACAATTCCAGAAAATATGCTGTGGTAAGTAAATAACATTGTTATGATCTTAGATAAAAATGAATAATTTTCATCAACTTAACAATAAATAACAGCAACATCTCCAAAACCATCAGAAAAATAGAAGGGGATATTCTGGAAAAGATGACAAATGTGGATTTTCCAGAAAAGATGACAAAAAACAAATCATAAAATTAGAAAGATCTTGACAATAAAATAAAATTTTCCTCTATGGGAAACAATACATAAGAGATTAACAATCCTTGACAACATTGAGGCCTATGTGGTGTTTTACACAGTAAATTTTTACTGCTCGTTTAAACCCATTATATCGTTGAATACAGCTTGCTGAAATCTTTCTTTCGCACATAAAATATATTTTTCTCTCCTTCCACTTGTCAAAGTGATATTTATCTTCTAATAATATTAAAGCATTGCGTTAAAAATGGCCTCAATAGTGTTGTGGACTATATAAAACAATGTCTTTTGCCTCAAAACCCAAATAATTTTATGTCTGAGAGGTTAATGATTTGCTGACTTAATGGGATCATGTCTTCAAAAATAAAGAAAATTATCAACTCAAGTGAATTTATCATTACTTATTATAAGTATAAATCCATCATTAGACAAAGGTCAGGAATTATTCCTTGCTGATGGTACCATGTAATCCAGTACAATCTGTTGCACATTAATCAGAGAGAAGATGGTCACTGTCAAATAACTCCCATTGCATTTAGAGATGACACTAAAAGGAATTACTCAGTTTGGCATTCTGATGACTCAATAGATTATGGGAAACATTCTATCCAATTAATTTTGTGTCTCAACAAAAAAGACTTTCTTTGCAACCCAATAATTCAAAATATCTACTTTAAAAAAGATTTATCTACTAAAATAGTGAAGTGAAGAAAATGTTGATGTGTCCAGTCAATATTTTCCCAAAAGGGGACACCCAACTGTCTTTTGCAGTCAATTCTCAAACTGCAATATTTAATGTATGACCAGATACTTAAAATTTACTTTAAGAGATTGAAGGAATATTAATTTTGAGTTTTGCCTGATACTATTTTCCCACTCTCCTACAGAAGATAAGACTCTATACATATATGGGATCAGGTAAGTGAGGTAAAATAAAACACATGGTCTCAGATCCCCCACCACCACCACCAGGCAGCACCTGCCTCTTCACCTAAAAGGAGTAGGGTCGAGTTCATTGCCCAGTGCCTCAAACTTTGTTAATCCAGCCAGGTGGGAAGTCAGGAAAATTACTACAAATATTGGAGCATTAAAAACAAAATGCAGCTTCTTTCGAATTTCTTTTGGGATGCTTTAGGCATTGACCCTGACCATTTTGGTGCAATGGGGAGGTGGATGTCATAGGTTATCTAGTCCACACACACACACACAAAATTGTGTATTTAGTTGATTGGTTTTAACAGCGTGTCAACATGTCTTGAGTTATTTTATGCCTAGAGGTTAGGGAATCATGTTCATTGTATGTCCATATTCACATTTTTGTGTAGTTGTTTTATAAGAGTCTTTTTTGCACACATTTATATGATATCAATTATTCCTATCTAATATAATTTGCACACAGTTGTATAGTTTTAAGTATTCCTATCTAATACTAACAATTACATGGTTTCAAGTAATTATTTCTATTTAACAATAATCATCTAATGATAATCCTTGATAAACAATTATTGCTACAAGTAACCATTCTTAATAGAAATAATTTACATATAGCTATATGGTGTTAAGTATTACTCTCTAGCATAAACTATTTTCAGATAGATCTATTTGACCCATAGATGGGACTAACTGGTACTATCTATCCAGGTCAGAGTGGATGCAGTTCTCTTCCTTTGACACGTCTTTAAAGTCAAGATTTGTTGACCATTAACTGCTTTTAACTGTTAAAAAATTTGAATTTCATTGATTAGTTTCATTTAAAATTGAAAAAAATAAAATAAAAAATAAAACTGGATTAAAAATTAGAAAAAAACCCACCCACCCCACCCCCCAAAATCAAAATGGGGTGCATATGCAGAGTTGATTGTCAGCATCACAAGAATTAGTTATTAATGAGGATGTTAAGAGAGGAGAAAATAATATGTTAATATGTGTTATCTAGTCTCTTTTTAAAGAAAGAAAAATCCAAACATCTCGGAAACTGATATCATTCACCTGAATTTGATTGAAGAAGAAGAAGAAAGAATATTTAGAGTTCATAGATTTACTTAGTTTTTACAATAATTGTGTCTTTGATGATTTGCTAATATTTAAACAAAGTAAAAGAACGTTTTTATTGGATTAAATATACTTTTGTTATTATGATCAACATAAAATTTCACTCATAATCTATACTACTATGCTAAAATGTGTGTGTGTGTGTGTGTGTGACCACAACCAAACAAAATCTCAGTGATATTGATTGGTTTAGGTTATCTAATAGCCTACCAACTCTTTATAGATTATCTAATGCTGAAATTTGTTCCAATAACTATTTATATTTTCAGCGTTGAATTGCAATCATTCTTTTTAATGCACCTTTTTTTTGTCTATAATAATTTGTTGCCCAGTTATTAAGAAGTATTCCTAATACAAATAATTTACACACAATTATATGGTTTCAAGTATTTCTATTTAATAATGATTTTATTTGTATATGATTATGTTGATTTCAAGCATTCAGAATCCACCTGGGAGTAATGGTAATAAAGGATGAATGCAACACTCCCACACAGTTCCAGAATTAGAGCCTCACCACCATATATAATTTAGTGTAATACCCAGAAGACCCCCCCCTTTTTTTTTTCAAAGGGGAGGGGAGTCGTACACCCCTCTGCAGAGGATACAGTTGGCATATTCTAAGTCCTACCAAACAGAGTAGCATAAATATTGAGCTCGTCTTGAATCCCAATATAGGCTATGAGAGATTGACCTAAGAGGTCACAATGTCATTTTTAGCCAAATAGAGATTGATATTAAATACACAAATCTTTTTTTGACTTTATAAATGGTCAGCAAATGAGGTTAGATCGTTGCTTTTTTGTTTTGCACAT
This sequence comes from Doryteuthis pealeii, assembly GCA_023376005.1. Lineage (NCBI taxonomy): Eukaryota > Metazoa > Mollusca > Cephalopoda > Myopsida > Loliginidae > Doryteuthis > Doryteuthis pealeii. Next base: position 615,515 of record CM042154.1, read on the forward strand.
TCACAGCTGTATGTTGAATGTTCAAGAATAAGTAGTGAAAAAGGGTGGAACAACATGAAATACTGTGTGGAGACATTCTTCTTATTCAAAGGGAGATGACTCTTATCTTAACATTGTACAAAGATACTTTCAGAAACCAATAAGAAGGTTTCTTTATTTAAAAAAAAAAAAATATTTTATGTATTTGTTATGTTTATATTTCTGTAGGCAATCTTGCTAAAAAAAAAAAAAAAAAAGAACTATACCAAAATTACTTCATTAAAACTTTTTGTCATATATTTTTTCCTGCCCAAAGTATCACCGGGTAACTCTGCTAGTAAATACTGATTTGAATAAAGTTTTTTTTCTTCCCCTTTATTTTTAAAACTGCCAAATTGAAGACAATACAGCAAATATATTTGGAGGTAAATTTTATTGTAAACAATGAAAAAATAAGGTGCCAAGTTGAAGTCAACAGGAAAATAACCACGTACTGGTGTCAACCCTTCACACTGATCCATATGGATTGGTGGTGATGTTACTAACTCATCAATAGTTAATCTAAAATATCTAATACTAAATATTATAATACCAATTATAATATATAGTACTAAATAATCAATGAAGTGATTAGTAAAGAATTTGGTTATAGATTTTACAAAAGATTTATTTCAACTTATTTGAATTTTGTTTATAATATATTCCAGGTACTTTTTTGTATGACCAAAGCTGAAGAAGTTAATTACATTTCAAAGAACAATAAATAAACAAACACAATCTCTAACATTTAATGCCAAAATGTTTAGTTATTTTATAAAAAAATTATTTCAACCACTTCCATGTTTTACTGATTGTTTTTTTTTCTATTAATTTAAAAAACATTTTTTATTAGTTTTTATAAATTATCAAGATTCATTTATTGTCTTTATTTATTAATTTATTAGATAGGAAAATAAATGTCTACCTTTTCTAAGACAAGAAGCAAATAAATTTAGTATTTTTCTTTTGTAATTGTTATTAGACTATTTATATTAAAATAGATTTGAGATGAAAAGTTTACTAATAATAGTAGATGTGCTCATCTAGTAAACTATTATTACTGCATTGAATTTGATACTTAGTAAATATCTGTATTAAAATAGATGAATGCTGGGCAATATTGATGCAATGATCATTATAGTCATATAAAATGAAATGTTTAATTAAAAACAAGATTCAGCAATGAAAAAAAAAACCTTAAGATTTTCATTATATATTCTAAAAAGTATTTAACATTCTCAATTTGGTGGAATTCTATAAAATAACAAAGTTGGTCTCTAGATAATTCTCTATACTCTAAACATCCTGAGAAAAAAAAAAATTGTAAATACTGTATATAGTTGTGTTTAAATTGAATATTAAAGAAGATCTCATTTTTAGGGGGGAAAAATAGCAACAGTAAATTTGTAAGGTTGAAGATCAAATATGATGGAAAGAACAAGAAGTAAATGAGGACTTGGAAATTTTGGGACCCTAAATCAAAATCAACCATAAGATGATTTATAGACAATAGATTTAGCCATTCCCCTTTTGCCACAGTGGGCAGGATGTGACAAAGGTCACACGTATGAGGCATCCAGCAAAGACTGAATTACTATTCAATAGTAATGGATATGTGAGACTAATTTGCTAACCATTACACCACTAGGAGACAAGTATATATGGTAATTTAAATTAGTTTACATAGTCAATTGTTTAGAAGTGAATTCTTTGTTAAAATATATAAAAAAGATTTTATTTGAACTATGTATTGTAGTCAAGGCTAAAGTTTAACTAAGATTTTGCAGATAAATCATGTGTTATATAAAATGCAAAATTCTTAATTGATAATATTGCTTTGACATGAAATTCAAATAATGTTCAATGTCTTAATTGAAAGAATTCAATAAAAACTGATAGCATAGATATTGACAGGCCATCAAACAGCACCATCTTGACACGGAGAGTTGAATTTGAGTGGCATTCAAATTCAAAGACAACTCAACAAGTTGTAGCACCTTGCCAGGTTATATACACATAAGTAAAAATATAAGTAAAATTGCCAGGGTGGCCTAATATCAGTATCAGCCAGACAGCGAGGGAGTCTATCCCCTTTTCACTAGTGCTAGACCAAGGAGATTATTTTAGCATCTGAGGTGGAGCACCATACCTACTATCAGCTCCTTACTTTACTGCACAGATCCCTGTGCTACTCATACGCTGAGTTGGCGAAGGCCGGTATCGAACCAGGAACCTTGTGATTCCTAGCCGGACGCTCTACCGACTGAGCCAAATCAGCCCTTAGTCATGCTGACAGTACAGATTCCTTTGACTCTATTGGTTAAGCTCCTGGCAAGTCCTGAACTCGGCATCCAGTGTCCATACATAGCTATTGTATGTAAGTCTTTGCTGGTTGGACAACACTGTTGTGTCCATGTCTAGGAGTTAACAGAACATAACATAAGTGTGTCCTTATTTCTCCTGCAGTGCACAGCATGTCTTTTTCATCATACTTGAATGGTTTGTGTGATAGGAGGTAAGTGGCCATATAGCTGCTGTTTTGAATGTGTGTGTGTGTGTACACACAACATCCGAATATCTAGATAAAAGATCGTCTGTAGATCACGCATGGGAAACTCAGTTGTGAGTCCCCCTTATTTTATAATTGAAATATCAAGATATTGTTCTTAATTCTTGTACATAGAGCACTATATTTTACTGATTCTTACATATCATAATATATATATATATATATATATATATTAATAAATTCATTGCATTTTTATTCCTAAATAATAAGAAATTTTTAAAAGTGTAACAAAAGGTAATTTGTTAATATTCAATGGAGTCCTTTAAGTTGATGTGGTTGATATTCCATTATATAATTTGATTAAATTCTTATAGCTATAAAAAAAATTAAATCCTAGAAATGTTGACAAACAATTGTGATAAATACATTTCATTTTTTCTAGATACCCCAAATAATTTCCTATATAAAATATTTTGGTAAAAAGAAACATGACCCCAGTTCTTTAAGAATCACTTCATTGAGAGATTGATGAGTATGCTGTTGTTGGTGTCTGCTTTGAGCAGACTCTAACTTAAAGGGGGGTCAGCAATGGCAGCCAGGGAAAAAAAAAAAAAACAGATGCAAAAAAACAGCTGGTATTGAATTGTTACCTTTCTTTGTTCTTTGGAGACTGATTGGTAAAACAATAATGATAAAAAAAAGAAATAGAAATAAAAAGAGAAAATGACTGGATTAGTTTTTTTTTTTTTAAAGATATATAATTAAGATATAATTTGTCCACATTTAACTAAGGTTATTCATTGGTTTAGACAATCAAATAATTATACATTAAAAGATGTATGTATCAATGCTTACGTTCAGATAAAATACCAAACCTTTTTTTAAATGGTTGCTAAAATTCAGGAATGGGGGGGGGGCTTAGAAAACAAACAAAGAATATAGTCTTTTATTGGGTGGTATGAAACTATTAAAAGAAGTCTTTTATAGGGTGGTATGAAACTATTAAAAGAAGTGCACTGAGCCATGCATACATGTGTTGTAGGACATGTACATTTATTGACTGACTAGAAAGAAAGATTTTTTTTTAATTAGGGGGGGGGGAATTTAAATGGGTGATTGGAATATAATAAATGGAATTTTAGAAATTTCAGTTTTTACCAATCAGTTCCATAAAACAAATTTGGCACATTCATGAATCTCTCCTGGGGTCAGTCAGGTTTGCAAAACTACCAGGTTATTTCCAAAAAGGATTCCCTACTGAAAGGAAAACTGTAGTTGTTGTAGAAGTAGGAAAGCAGCAGCCAGTAGCAGTGGTACTAGAAGGAAAGTAGTAATAGTAGTAATATTAAGGTGTTAGGAGTAGTAGTAGTAGTAGCAGTAGTAGTAGCACCTCCTCCATTATTATCCTCCAATGATGCGTTGCTTTGAGCCTTCTGAATTTTGCGGGTAGCCGCCTGCGACTTTGTCCGCTTCAGCTCTGGGTGCGGGTGCTGTTTCTTTTGTTTTGGGCTGGGACTGGGAGAAGCGGCATCTATCTAGAATCAAGTAAAAAATCAAGCAAGGCATTAATGAAAGCCATCATGGTCAAACCCTGGATTAGTCAAATCTAAACATCTACAACCCATCATTATTATCACCACCACCACCAGCAGCAGCAGCACCACCACCACATCATCATCATCACTATCATCATCATCATCATCATCACTGACAAGCCAAACATAGAACAACTATTACCACTCTGCAATACTTTTAACAATTTCTTTTTTTAAAACCTAAACTTGTTCCATCAACTGTGGCAGAAGAAAACAAATTATGTTAAGGTATTAAGTATTGAGTATGAATCTGTTAAAAATAAATAAATAAAAAAGTATACATGTCTACTAAAACTAACAACTTGAAAAAGAATCTAATTTATTATATTAAGATGTGAAATAAATGAATGACATAAAGCTAACATGCGTATTTTGTGTATAAATGTGAACTGGGTGTCTGGCACTGCTAAACAGTGATTCACACAGATAAAATCAAGCAAAGTTAGATAGTCTAAACACTGACCAGCCTCTCAAGAGTTGTCCAATGGTTCAGTGCTTACAAGCTAGCATAGTAATATTAAGCTGTTCCTTGAGTAATTATCAATTTAAAATAGAGAAAATAAATTACTCAAAAAGATATTTATCTAAATATACATTGTAGCAAGTTTAAAATGCTTGCAAAGTTGATAAAGCTGATTTATCTCGAGTTTCAAGTTTTCAGGCAAGAGATTTTTTTAAATGTAAGGGAGATAATTTTTTTACCATTTAGAGTTATTTCCCTTGTATAAATTTGATGAATACTGAGTTAAGCGTCTTTTTGTGCTAACAGAGTCGTTGTGAAACCCAGTAATCAATTTAAAGAACCCAAAAACTTCAGCTTTATGGCCTAATTTTCTTGCAGAATCATAACTTCCCTTGAATAGGAAACAGCACTAAACCTTTAATAATATATACACTACAGCCATTAAACAAAAGAAATTAAGCTATTAATTGGATTTAAAAAACAAAAAAAAACGTATTAGGACAACTGATCATTGTTTTTGTTGTTCCCACATTTCAACTGGTATATTCTCCAGTCGACCTCAGGTGAATGTGCACCACTGTAAGGAACTGGATTGATTTTTTTTTTTTTCTGTTTCTCTTTTTATTTTTCTAAAAGCAAAAGTGTCTTCAAAAAATTTTTTTATCTTCCTCTTCCTTCATGGAATAGTTCTCAGATCTTTTCGCAGAAATATTATATATATATATATATATATATATATATATATATATATATATAAGCAGACAGTTTACCAAGTATCTTTGATTATGCAAATCTAAATAATACATTTGTAGTAATGTTATTATTATTATAAACTGTTAAATTTAGTACAAGTGTTTGAGCAAATATTCTGTGCAGGGTGAAAATAATATTGAATATAGTTGCCAACATACAATGAAAAAGATTAGATTATATCAGTAGTATGTAGCTGCCTATGTGTGGCTTATCTGAGGACAAAATCACAGTCAGCTCAAAATTGAATCACTACAAAAAGATATTGAAGATAGTCAGTGGCAAAGCAGGTACATGCATTGACTACCAACAGCTGCTATGAAAGCAAACAGTCACCTGCCAAGTGGGGGTGGGGGGTAGATGCCTGCATGCAGTCTAAGGCCTTTAGTGCTATTAGTACAAGTAGACTAGGATTAGAAGAGTGGTTAGACTTATCGCAATTCTTGCTATGGCAAGCAATAGGTGGCGCTCTCACCCTGAAAAAGGAGGAAAGTTAAGCGGTGAATAAATTTTAGCAAGCATAAAAAATGTAGTAACCTTTAAGTTCAACTATATTTTACAACATACCTACAAAAAGTCCCTTGAATATTTCACTTCTGCTCATATGTCTTTTGTAGGATGATTCGTTTTCCTTCGTTAGATCAATTACATCAACCTTCCCCACATCGCCAAACCGTCTGGGGGGCCTATATTTATGAGGGTCATGTGCTACATCTAGCCAATTGCCTTTCACCTTGCTGGTTATAGCTTTGAGACTGGAGCTCATTTTTCTGAATATCGATGGTCCCGAGTCTTTGGAATCTGCACAAGGACTACTGGCGTCCATGTCAGGATATGTTTCGGTTAAGTTTACGTCAGAGTAAGCCTCCCTTGATATAGAACTGGGATTTTCATGCAGGTTTCGACTAGATGTGCTATTGCAAAATACAGAGTCGTCTTCTCTGGTAGAATTTCGTTTTCTAATGTTAGATTCAGATGGAGAGCGTTTTATTGGAGAAACCGCTGCAGTTGGCTTTGGTAGTTTGTTTGATTTCGTTCGATGAGGCATTGTCTTTACTGGTGAGATAAATTTTTTTGTGTCGAGTGACTCAACTGGCTGTGAACTAGATGTTTGCTCATTTTCAACCTCGACAATTGTCCAGGATTCGTCGGCGGTTTTTACATCGTCAGTTTGTTTTGAAATGGAGTCACTTGATAAGGAGCAATTGGTGGTCATATAAGTTGGTTCAGTGGCCACATCAGGCACGTGTGTGCTGGGGAGGTGGTGCGCCTGCTCCCCCTCCTCCTCACCACACGGAGAAGAGCCACTAGCCACTGGCTGACGACGACTTGCCGGGGGGAGGAGGGGCTGGAAAATAAGGGAGCAGTGGTACAAACTAAAATGCAAATCAGGGAACAAAAAAGAAAAAAAAAAAAAGAAAGGAAAACAAAAACAGCAGTTTATACAAGATTGTGGGGGAGGAGGAGAGGTGAAAAGAAAAAAAATCAAATTAAATGCATACTTTAGAAAAGAAACCACCAATTTGTTTTCTTGTTTGTTAAAAAGATTTAAGCCATAGTATTAAATAAAAGAAAAAAAATTATTTGCGATTTCTAACGACAAAATATAAATTTAATTTCTTCAAATAAAATCACTATTTTTTACATATCTTTTTTTTTTTAATATCTAAGTTTTTTTTAATTAATATCTAATTTATAGTGATAGCTTTTAAAGAGGGGAGGTGGGGATTAAATTAGTATAAAGTTAAAACTGAACAACTAAATAAATAAGAGTTGACTTTTAGAAATAAGTCTATAATCGAGTAGGGGTATATTGTGAGGAAGGGACAAGAAGGAATTAAGTCATTTAAATGTCTTTAAACATTTATAACATCATATTTTTGGTAATGAACATATTAATTTTAAAATAAAGAATGAAATAAAGTTAAAATCTGATGGGTTCTAATTACTGAATGGCTCAAATCCTTCAGACAAATCCAAGAAAGCACTAAGTTAAACTGAACGTCATTTCTTTACATTCAATATTCACATCACTCAATGAAGAACAAGACTAATTCACATAGTGAACAGAATTTTCAATTTTAAAACACAATCAACCACTTGTTGCTAATAGATTCTCTTTAAATTACCTAAACAATTTTTTTTTTCACTGATAGGATATCCATTGTTACAAACAGTTTGAGATCTGTCTAGGAAGTAATAAGACTTGGTTCTTTTTTGTTTTCGGGTTGGCAACCCTGACTGAAAGTCAGTAGGTCAATGTGCCCATGAAGACATGTGCAAAACATTCAGTTTCTGATTGTTTTTCCCCAATTCACATTCAACTAAAATGGGGTTGGTTAAATGTATCACAAAATGGAACACGACAATAACGAGTAGCCTGTCATACTGCACTCTCTGCAGAGTGAGGTATTTGGGCCAAAAAGAAGAATGATTGTGGTAACAGTCCCTCTACTCTCAATCCGAGTTCTGATGGCTATCTCCTGTTTCCAAAAAACAAAAACCAGCTATGTGGTCACAATGAGAACATGTAATGGTATTTATTTTCCTGATGTATTTTCATTTTGGAGTGCCTCAGGTATCGGGCAATAAACCTGGCCCTTATCTCTTTTAGGCAAGGGGGCAGGTGCTGCCTGAGGGGATGGTTCCCTGGGACTATGCAATTTTACCTCACTTACCTACTCTGAGACATACATCAGGTTGTGACGAACTAATTATAGGCAGTGTTGAAGACTTCCTTTACTATTTTCACTGGTATGTGGCTTTCCAAGGGAAGTATTTTTGAAGATGAGGTTAATTTTTTTTCTTTTTAAACATTCTTATTACTTTCTTGACAGACTTTGTATATAAGAAGATTAGAATTTAAGTCAGTTCTTATAAATAAAAATAAGAATCTATATATAAATTTGCTTAGAATCAATAGTTATCAGGTTTATATATGTACAGTATTATGTTGATACTTGTTTTCTTTGTAAGTTTATAAAGGGAAAATGTTGTTAAAAGCAATTTTTAAATGCTATTAATAAGCATTCACCAAGTGAAATAGTTGTTACATCAATGACAGTGATGACAAAGTTTCACTAACAAAATCACTTCAACACTAACAAAGACCATTTAACAAAAAATTAATAAACCAACAATACATTGACTAACAGTTTCACTTTCTAAAAGTATGCAGAAAAAAAAAAAGGAAAAAATAACATAAGATAAAGGTAAACATAAAACAAAACAAGAGAAAGGTAAAAAACAGGAAATTGACTAAATAAATTGCATGACACCAATGTAATATGACTGCCTTAGGATACACACCACAAAATATCAGTTTTATTTCAAAATTAGCAAATAGAACTGATGATGATAATAAAAAGTAAATTAATAGACTTAGTGTGTGGGTACCAGTTTAGGAAATGAGATACTTTTAAAGAATGGATAGAAAAATTGCAACACCCTCAAGGGCGATACAGATTTTTATCTGAGTACAATAGATGTGCATTAGATGGTTTGGTTTGGTTTCTTTGTTTAATGGCATATCAACCTTCATAGGTTATTTAATGCCAAAGCCATCCTTGTAGAAGAACAGTAGTGGTACTATATAACCCATAGCTGCAGGGATTAGGGGGGTTCATACCTTTCCCAAGGGTATTAGTCTGGAAGTGAACCTAATAGGGTGACTGAAGATTTAACCCTCTTACTATGATGTTGCAGTCCATCACATTTGCCAATGACATGGGAATTCCCCCATGCATGTTAAATAACATTCTGATAAAATTTCAAAATTATCTGCCATCTTGTGACAGAGTAACACTTTTACCATTACATTGTCTACAACACTCTGCAAGAGTAAAGGTTAATTGTTAATGTCTAAATAGAATATACAGTGTAGAATTAATGTGGATAAAACTCCTTCACTTTAGAATCTGTGTATATATATATATATCTATTTATCTAAAACAACTACCACAGGCAGGATGTAACAAAAGGTGATTTTTTTAAAGTAGAGTTTTTCTTCTTGACTGGTTGTCTTAGCAAGACTAAAAAGAACCCTGCCTAACCTACTATTTACCAATAGGTGTGTGGGGGGGGGTAAAACAGATGTCAAGGGCATTAGTTTGAAGGGAAACAGAAACAAAGCTAAAGTAATATATAGGAACATTTATTATCTATTGTCAATATTGTTTACATCATTTTAAATTAGAACATGCATCTATTGTTCTATATAAAAACTGCACAAAGTTGATACTTGACAGTGGCATCAATTGGTAGCTCCATCAAAGAGAACTTCCAAGCCAAGACTGAGAGTGGCCACAACGTGCGTGCAGAGGCAAGCACATGCACAACAGTTTTGCCAATAGTTGTACATACAGTTTCCCTACAAGCATTGCACTTTGGAGGCCTTACTTTTGGGTTACCCTTGTATATAATACTCCTATTTACATGTGTCCCACTTGCGTCGATCCCTTCGGCATTCCCCCTCAAGGGGGGCGCTGGGCAATAAACCCAGCCCTACCCCTTTAAGTGCAATGAGGCAGGTATTGCCTGGAGGGACGGCCCTCTGGGATTAATGCTATTAATTTAGCATCCCACCGGTTCAGAGGCCGAAGCTCACTGGACCCCCGTCCCGAAGGACGGGTGGGTGGCAGCTGTAGTAGCTGGGACTACCCTTGTATATAATACTTTTAGGTTAATTTTATATATATATATATATATATATATATATATATAAACCCTTTTAGTTTAAGATTAAAAGTAAGATAATATTCATCATTTTGAATTTTTTACTTTTCCACACATTCAATATAACCAACAAAATTTCATACGATCCATTACACACACGCACATATATATATATGTATCTATAAAATGTGTGGTAGCAAGCTCTGTTAGTTATATTAAAAGCATGGAAAAGGAAAAAATAAAAAAATAATGATACTAAATTGAAAATGATGAATATTATCTTTTGAATATTTCAGACAGGCCTATTTCCTTTTACAAAAAAATTCTATTGAATGATTGCTTTTTAAAAAATTTTATTTTCATTCTAATATTCTCCTCCCTGAGATCACACATCAGTTGAATAGTCTCATCCAAACGGCTGTGACCCACAGTGAAGGGTAACTATGAAGTTTAGTTGGCCAAATTCCTAGCATAAAATTGTGCATGCGCATTATCTCCCTTAACAAATTTGCTTGTATAGTTTTTCTTATGAGATTTTCTCAAACAATTGAATTAATAAAAATACATTTCATTCTTATCGACACATTTTTGTTTGTTTGAGAAATAAAAATTTTATTTCTCAAACAAACAAAAATGTGTCGATAAGAATGAAATGTATTTTTATTAATTCAATTGTTTGAGAAAATCTCATAAGAAAAACTATACAAGCAAATTTGTTAAGGGAGATAATGCGCATGCACAATTTTATGCTAGGAATTTGGCCAACTAAACTTCATAATTACCTAGTGAAGAGAGAGTGCTACTCTTAATTGTGAGTCATGGTTGCTTGGAGGTCGACATCACAACCCCAGACAATAAAAACAAAGATGCCAAGAGAATTCAACAGAATTTTTTGTCACAATTACTTTCTGACAGATTTTTCCTGAGGATCCTTTTCCTGAAACCTGGATAATAAACTGTTACTGATTCACTTTTCAAAATCAGTTCGATGTATGAATTGAGTATTTTTTCAATATTTGTTGTTTTGTGATTCACTTGGTTTTCTTTTTTCCAACAAGTGTTACTATTGTGACTCTTCTGTTTTGTTTTGATCTCCCCCTCCCCCTCCCAAAGAGTCATTATACAAGTTATCATTTTTACACCTCATCTAACGTGAAACTAAGTAGTGGAAGATGAATTTGTGGGAAAATCTTTTAATATTGTTATATTCACTCTACCACCCTTTCTTTAGTTATTTATTGTTGCTCAGTTTTAGCCTTTAAGTGGCTGATGCCAGTTCTAGTCCTTTATATATGTGTGTGAGTAATATATATTTGTGTGTGTGTGTGTGTGTGTAAAGAAATATTATTTGTTTCTGTGAGGTTTTTGAAAGGTAATAGTGTGAAGTGAAAAGCAAAGAGTTCTGTCTAGGATTTGAACTTTGGTAACTGATTCCATTTTTTACAATGATAACCATTATGCTAAGCACCCCTCCATACATGTGACCCTAGTTCAGCTATGTTATTCATACATTTAATCTGGAGTAAATTGAAACATACCTTCTTTAGGGTGCTACCATTTTTTCTTTCTATTATTAGATTATGTGGTCTCTATGGTACTAGTAACTGGCTGAATGAGCTGTTTTAGTCAGATCTGGTAAATCAGCAGATTATATATACAGTGATAACATTAACATTTCTGACACACTTATAATACACCTATATCTCAAGTTACTATGTATTGACAGAAGACAAAAACTTGAATACAGGACTGCTACCTATAAAAGGATTTTTCAGGTTAACAGTAAAATAAGTTATTGGAGAAAAATTTAACCCAATACCTGCCAGAATCATTTGAGGGTAAAATTTTAAAACTTTTCTTAACCCTGGATTTTCAAGAGTTTTGCAGTGAAAGAATCCTGCAGGCAAATGGTACTGCCATCTATCCAAAAGATTTGGAACTATGATACATAGGAAAGATTGTTAGAATTGATGGGCCCAATGGGATTGGGTGCATGAATTAAGGATAGAAAGCAGGCTGGTAAGTTTGCGTGTTAACACGTCATCCCGGCCCAGGTGTGCATACGTATTTAGTCATCCTTCATCCACAAGATGTTAATTAGTATGGAGGTTTTCAAATAATAATGCATATCCATATAAGATTGACAAATATATTTATTCTATGTAAAACATTTCATCCCATGTATGGAACATTGATAAGATTTAAAATATAACATTTTTTTGTTAATGTTCCATAAAATGGGATGATGGTGTTTATTAGGTTAAGATTAAAAAATCTCACTTTTCAGTAGTATTAAATATCGAATCTGAGAAATAATGACACACACACACACACATGAGAGAGAGAGAGAGAGAGAGAGAGAGAGAGTTTGTGTGTGCATGCGCACTATACAATGGTTTTTGTTAGTTTCTCAAACCAAGAATTATAGATTTTGAAGAATTTATATCTCACTCCAAAACTGGTCGCCACAAATTAAGACTGCAAAATCAATTGAATTTTTTTTTATATAGATTTTTATATGAAAAGGAAATCATTAAATACCATAACTCTGGTCAATGACAAGGTTGTTATTACATATAATAATCTTGACAAACATTTCTTTGCAGATCTAAGTAAATATTTGCAACAAAATGAAAAAATTCAAAAAACTAATAATAATATCAAATAAAATGTGCTGCACATTTACAACTAATTTTCTAAAGAAAAAAAAATACAATTGATTGGTGAGTGACAGAGCAGTGAATATCCAAAGGCATTCAAATCAATGTGCATAGGATTTTTTTTTTTTTAAAGAAGAAAAAAAAAATTTCATTTAAAAAATAAAAATAAAATGAAATAAAATGAATATTACAGGCATGAGAGAGAAATGGCATGAGGACAGAGAATCTAATTGATTGCAGAAAAAATAGAAACTAAACAATAATAAAAATAAATAAATATAATTTGTGCTGGGGGGGGAATATCACTAGTCGTTTTTGTTGTCTAAAATGTGCTGAATTGTTGTTGTAATGAGAGAGAATGTTGGTTCAGTAGTCAGAGGCTGAGTTACCAACTTTGAATAGCCAGGACGCAAATCTATGGTGAATATATGTCCATTATATTGTGGAATTAAACACAAGTCATATATTGTCTCTTAAGTTAATTGGGAGCAACGGCTATATCAATAGCAATTAGTGAGAAATAGAAACATTTTTGCTCTTAATTTCCAAGTTCTTACCATACAAAAGTAAATTTAATAAATCCTTAAAGATTTTACAGATGAGTCTGTACATTTGGTATTTGGTAGAGAAAACAATGTTTATTTTGGATATGCCAAAAATCTAAATTCTAAAAAGCCTAAGACATTTTTCGTTGATAAAAATTCCAAGTGGTTTAAACTTTTGGAATAGTAATAACAATAAATCCGTGAAAATGCTAATTTTTAAAATAAATATATTAGCAGGAATAATGAAAAGGAAAAAGAAGCACAACACTGTTTGGCACAGGTAGAGAGAGAGAGGCATAACATTTATGAAGGGATGAAAAAGGACAAAGTGCATTTTTGACAATCAGGCTTTTTAACAAAGCGGTCGCTAAATGTCAATATGTGTCAGTTTTTGTCAAAGGAGAAGTCAGCCAAAAGAAAAAGTGTCATGTATTTATTTAAATGTGATAAAACCTAATTGATTGGTTAGATAAGAGGAGACAATGTCAACTGTAATTAGATTCAATCACCATTAGAATTTAAAAAACAGGAGATTGAAGATTCAGATCAATATTTAAAAATTTGCTTATTTTTGATTAGCCAAAAAAAAAACAATTCTGTAAAATATAATTTATACATTTTTAAGGCTGATATACAACTTATTAAAATGAGTTTATAAGAGAAGTGAAGATATACAAGGAATAGTACAATTTTTGATAAAGTTATAATATGAATAAATAAGAATCATATAATGAAAACAAAAAAGGCAGTAATATTGCTCAAATAAGAGAAAATATTAGATCATACATTTAACAAGAAAATTTGCATAATTTTCTCTATTATATTCAGAACATTTAAATTATTTGCTATATATATATATATATATATATATATATATATATATATAATTTAGAGATTTAAAAAAATGATCAACAAACAAAGCATTTAAGACTTTAGTTTTCATATACTTCTTGGATAATATTTATAAAAACAAAAATATAAAATACAAATAAGAATCTTCAATGTAAAAAGGTAAACAAATAAATGTTAATTTATTTGGAACTAATATGAGGAAATGTATACTTAAGAAATATATTTTTAAAAATAAACAAAAACATAATAGGTGACTTATAACTGTTTGGTTATTGATATCACATAAGTAAATAATACAATGATGCATAAGTAATATTTAAAGTTTGAGTAGAAGAAAATATGTTTGAAGGTTTATGTTTGAAGGAAAAGGTTCTACTTAAAGGCTGAAGGGAACAATATCATGTAACAATATACTGAGTGAAGTTATAAAAATTAGAATAAAAATGTAAATAAAAGAGAAAAATAAACATGCACTAAGAATTTATTGAAAAATGTTACACAACACAAAAATAAAAAGCTTTTATCGAGAGCATTTTCTTAGTCTACAATCACTTACAGATAAATCAGAAAATGTCTTGTATTTTTGTTTGCAAATCTTTTTTGCCTTAGAAAAATTTAAAAAATATAAAATACTTGAAGTAATAAGGATATATATATATATATATATATATATATATATATGCAAAGAAGTTTGGCTAGAAGCTGAAAAATGCATAAGATTTTAAAAATTTAGTTAATGAAATGAACAAGTAAAAAGCGAATGAAATCCAATGCAAATTCCTCATGAAAATTAAAGAGCCGATTGTTACAACAGGATTCCTAATTATAAAGAAAAAAATTAAATATGTCTGTCAATGCAGGCATAAAGTCTGATTACTAGTCATCTTATACACTCATGTCTAAGAGCTTTTTTCAATTACCTCCCCTTACATCTGAGCTAACCATCTTATACAGCAATGTCTAAGAATTTACACTGTTACCTCCCCTTATATTGTGTATCTAAGCCAGGGGTTTCTCATATATTTTTACTCCTTATAACCAAATTTAACTTTAATTCACCCCCCACCTCAATAAATCAATTGAACATTAAATTACAAAACATAACTAATTTATCCGTGTTTAATACAATTTACATGAGAAAAAAATCAGTAAACTATAAATACAAACAGACATTTAATTGTTGAATTATTTATTTTTAATGTGAAGGATTTGGTTGGCACTGGGGAGATTATGAATATTAGGTTGCAGGTGTTTGAGTTTGAGTCACAAAACATCATCTACTATGTTGAAAGTGCTTCTCTATTTGCTTAGTAAATAATGCACAACAAGTTAGAACTAGAATGTCCATTCATTTGAATGGGTCTTGTGTCTTAGTGACACATCACTAGTGGCAATCACACTCTACAAAGTGTCCAATATTTTGCCAGTCTACATGATCCAGAAATTTTTCGTTCTCCTGTTAAAAAGGGATTTATAAATTCCCTTTAGACTCTTTAGATGCTTTTGATTCACCCACTGCCAAAATGTTATTTACTCCTCAACGTTATAGATTGACCCCCCCCCCTTTGAGAAAGAGAAATTCATCTAAACCAAACATTTTATGCATCAATCACATTAATTCTAATTATGAGCTAATATCCTAGATAGAAAAAAAAATACATATTTCAAAATGAATAGTTTTAAAAAATTCAATTTCCTTTTTAATTAGCAGTTTTATCACCGGTGGAGATTTACTATATCAATGAAATAGTTTTATATACTTTTTTCACTTAAGTTAAAAAAAAAATGTAAATACATATTTCATATAATTTAATGTAACTGTGGTATCTGTTAGTCCTGTGAGTCCATGGATCAAGATAGCTGGAACTGGATGGAAAACTACTAATTGTTTGGACAGCAAATCTTCCCTCTCCACATCATCAATTTTGTCAGAAAGAGGGTCAAGGGCATCAGTATCTTTGAACAAAATGCCAAAACAAGATTGATGACAATGTTGGACTGGCTGAGAGACTCATTGTTTGCTTACAATTTCAGTGTTGCTCCTTTTCTTGGAATGATTCCTTTTGATTTGACCCATAGTTCAGAAGAAGAGATACATCCATGCCTTTTCCAATGGCATTCATACAAAGTGAACGGAAACAAGCAAGGGAAAAATTTGAACTTGGCTTACAGATTCCATTTTTCATACCAACAATTGTCACACTCACAATAAATCCTTATTTTACAGTCTGCAACACCACTGAGGTCTTTTTTGTATTTTACTCAATAAGTTTTTATTGCTATTTAAACCCATTATATTGTTGAATAGAGCTCATTGAAATCTTGTGCACATAAATCTTCCCCCCCCCCTTCCACTGGTTAAAACAATACTTATCTCCCAATAACACCAAAGCGTTAAAATAAGTTTTCAATGGTGTCCTAGACTTAATAACATTTTTACTGTGCTAAGAGTTACTATATCATGAATAATGCTAATATTGGTCCTTGGTGAATGGGGACAACAAAAATAGCTTCCCTACAACAATGCATTCCAATATACATTAATTCTTAATTGGACAAATTTAACATTGTAGTAGCAATCTCCTCTGCAAAATTTTAGTTATTTAGATAATCTATAACAAAATCTTAATCTTTTATTTATAGTTTTATAAAACAGGAAATAGTTTTTATTTTCCCATTTTTTACACATTTTATATTACTGAAAAAAATCACTCTTTTTCCCAAATGTTTAATATGCTATGGAATCCTGATGTATGAATTCATGAGAAAATTGTATATTATTTTTTTTTTTTTAAGAGAAAAGGGATATAAATAGGATGCAAAAGAGATTTTTAAAAAAGAGAGGAAACAGAAAAATGAAAGCATGCACTGTAAACATTTTTTTTTAAATTCCAATATTGGGGAAGAAAAAAATAGATTAAGCAATAGACAATTTATATTCTGTTTTTCCTATGACAACAATAAAAATATAAAGAATATGCAAACTTTTTACAGTGATCTTATAATTTATTTAAAATAAACAAGAATTTTCTAAAGTGCAGTAATTCTTATAATAATAATGATATTATTGATATTACTGCTCCAGACAATTGCTGGGTAGCAGTGAAAGAGATTGAGAATATTCACAGTTTATGTGGGGGATGGGGATCTTAGTACCAAAGTTGTTCTCATCATCACTGGTATACTGGGTAGACATGAGATTCAAGATATCCCTAAGACAGCCAGGTATTTTAAGTGATATTTTGGCACTTTCTAAAAGTCAGCAATCCTTGGAAATGTACATATTTTTATGAAAAACATGCAGCATCTAAAGTTAACAACCTGATGCTAAGTTCATTTCGGACAAAAATTTCTTTTTTTTTTTTTACAATAATTGTAAAATAATATAGTTAATTCCGAAGGATATGAAATAAATAGATCTTATACTTACTTCAACTGAATAACGGAAAAAGTGTAAAAGCAAAACTTTTTTTAATTTCTTAAGCTGACTACAAAAGCAAACTAGTGAAATCTCAAACTAGAAGTAAATTGTCAGTCCGCAGTTTTTAATGAATAGGCTTTCAATATAGAATGCCATGTTCATATAACAAAATATATCATTTACTTCAAGTCTAAACATTAGAGTAATTAATGCTAAAAAGACTAAATTCTTGCAACATTCATTTCAAATAACCTGTTAATGTTGACTGATCATTAAGTTACACTTTGCTGAACATTTATCATTTAAATAATTTAAATTTTCCAATTCTCTAAGAAGATACTTTAATGAAATTTATAAAATCCTGTTCCAAAAATATGACATTCTTATATACTTTGTCAAAAAGAAAAAGAGAAAAAAAAATTCATAAAAGTTGCCAATATTTTATATATTCATTTTTAGTATATTTGATATCCAAGAGATTTATTTTTATTACTATATTAAAAAAAAAAAAAAAAAAAAATTCACTGAATTGTCTCCCCTTGATCCACTTATAGTTTGAGTTATCAGCACTTGAGAATTTCTATTTAAAAAATAAATCCATCAGCATATAGCAACAAATATTAATTGTATTTCTACTTTTCAGATATTTGAATAAGTACAGATAACTCACCATGTAATACCAAACAGAAAAAGAAAAAAGAAATTTACATTTTATTTTTTGGCTGTCTTTCTCTCTCTCTCTCTCTTAAAAAAATATATGTGTACAATTGTTTTTATAAGGATATTATCAAATCGTCTTTTGTTTTATAGAGCTTATCTAGAAGCTGGTGACAACTATACAGTTAAGTCAGTTTGTATAGACCTAAGCAAGTCACTTAATATAAACGAATGGCGGCAAAAGTGATAATAGCAATAATAATAAATAATAATATCAATAATAAACAGGGGAACAAAGGCTAAAAGTTATACAAAACAACAAGTCATCATGCATTCACTCCTCTCAGCCCTCCCTTATTGTTGGCTACAATTATATGCATGTGCCTGTCAAAAACAATATTACTCACTATCAAATATATAGAAATGAAAATAGCAAATCTTAATCTTAAGAAAAGTGTTGGCTTAGAAACGATTAAAGATTTTACATCTATTTTACATTTATGCTTGATCTGCAGTTAAATTGAGAGAGAAGGGGGAAAAATGGTGAGAAAATAATTGCTATTGTCTGCATTGGAAGTAAAGAAAGCAAATTGGAAAATTCAATACAATAGAGCAGTGATCACCAACATGGGTTTGTACAAATTTAAAAGGTTTGCAAAAAGGATTTGTGAAAAAGAAAAAAAAAGAGAGGGGGCATCAGTAAAATAAGAAGTTTGATCAAATTTGTTTTTCTTAGTGAAAATATCAATATTATATATAACATTTTATATAACAAAAAGTTATTTTTTTGAAAATTTCAAACCATTTCTGCTCTCACTGCAAATTAGATAATTTGATAAAACTACAGAGGAGTGAGTCAATCTCCTGACTCTTGTTATTTGGTTGATAAACAATTAGATTTTAAAAGATTCTACTTAGATATAAAATTAAATCTTAATTATTTAACATGGAAATGCATTTAGCTTAATGGTTATCCTCATAGGAAATGGAATTGGTGACCAGAGTTCAAATCCTGGACAAAGCTGTTTGCATTTCACTTTGCACAAATGCCCTTAGGAATGCCATGAATCTGTATATTCCAACCTAGCTATGATTTGTTTGTTTTTTTGTTCAATGTCATTAACATTCATGGGATATTTAATACCAAAACCACCTTGTAGAAGAACAGTAGTGGTACTATTTAATGAAGAGGCTTTCATACCTTTCTCAAGGGTACTAGTCCAAAAGTAAACATAATAACCCCAGCTATGTTTTTTTTTTGTTTAATGACATTTCAGCTTTCATGGGTTATTTAATGCCAAAGCCATGCTTGTAGAAGAATAGAAATGGTAGTATTTAACCCATAGTTAGTGGGATGAGGGTGTTCATATGTTTCTCAAGGGTATTAGTTTGAAAGTGAATATGATGGTGCGACGAATTTGAACATGTTTACTATGGATTGTAGCAGTCCGGCATGTTAACATCTATGCCATGTGACCCCCCCCATCTATGAGTAAATAGTAGGGTAGACTAGGTTCTCTAGCCTCATTAAGGAAACTGGTCTAAGAGAGAGAAAACTCTGAATTCAAACCAGTAGTACTCTCCTTAAAAATTGATTTTGTGTCACATCCTACTCATAATGTACTTGAGTAAATATATATGTATTATAAATATGTATTTACCTAACCCCTCAGCACGAGCAGGGTAAATATATATATATATATATATATATATATATATATATATATATATATATATATATATATATCCAATAATTTTTACCAGTCTGTTCACAACTGGTTTTGTACAAATTCATTACTGAAAATGAAATTTGATAAACTTCCCTTAATTCAAACATTTCTCATTTCTGGCAATCATTAACCCATGAATGTTTTCCAGAATTAAATAAAAATTTATTCAGAATTATATCTGATGTTTCTGAATAATATAGAGATTTGAACAAGAATATTCAGTTCTGAAACTTCTTATAAATAAAACCAATTATTAATTGACTGATTAAAATTTAAATCTTTCTTTACTTCTCTCAATAACTAATTTAACTATAAGCATTAAAATTTTGTTGAAATCAAAATAAACTTTATTTGTTTTTTATATTAAATCAATGAATTGTATAAAAATGCTAAATATATATAAATATTCTTATGAAAACTAATGGGGGTACAAAATTTGTGGGCATCTGAATTTGGTCATAGAAAAATTGACTTGTAGAATTGTCAAACATTGGCCACCCCAGTTTTAACATATGAATGAAAATCTTAGATTTTTGTATACAATATCTTTTAAATCATTAGCTAATAATATATTATATTCTTGATTAATTGTGAAAATAAAATTTTGATTTTTTAAAATAACCCTCAGTTTCCAAGACCTGATAGACAAAAAAAGTTACAAAATGACAAATGGAGAGTAAGGATTGTACTAATAATCCACCTTAATTACCTCCCCTTGGAAATCTGAGATGTATAAAAGTAGAACTCAACTGTCAAGTGTAATAAAGCTTTCCTAAAAGTCTAAGCACTGGTTCTGTTTTTACTACAAGGATATAACAAAAAAAAAAGTAGGACAACAAAGCAGAATTTTAAATTGTCTATTATATAACCTCAAATTCTAACTTTTATTAGGAAATATTTTTGGACATTTTTCACAATAGAAGTTTTTCTCCTCCAAGAAATGTTAAACTCGCAAAACTCTTAGCCATAATTAAATCTGGTACATAATATTACCATCGTATGTATTAATGAATGCTGACCATCTATATTATGATCAAATTTATGCATATAATTACTGTAAAACAGTAAAAATGGCATATTGTAGCAAGATTTTTGTTAGAGCAACAAATAGAGCTAACCTAAGTGTAAGCGATATAAGCACTTTACCCCCCCCCCCTCATGTAAGCAACAAAGCTACAACTAATAAAATTGATAATGAGCATGTTAGATTTACCATAGGTGTGTGAGTGATCAAACATTGACAATAGTCAATATCATTAGTAAAGGAGGAGAGGGTCTGAAAACACTGACTTCATCAAATCACCAAAATGAAGCAGCAACAAGCATAGTCTGTAGTTAGATGAGACGAATTTGCCAGACTAAGCAAAACCCAATTGATAACAATATTAAAATGCTCTTAAAAAGAATAAATCAATTTTGATCCAATTTACAACTTAATGATAGTGTGTGTGTGTGTGTGTGGGGGGCTACATCTACACACTGATCATTATCATTTCTCAAGAGAAATAACTATCAAATGCTAATTATAGATTAGTTCTTCTAATTCTTAATATCAATTCAACAAATAAGATGTAACTTGACTTAATGGTTGATGAAGAAAGACTTCATTTAAGCAAGTCTGTCTAAATGTTATACATTCTACATAAAGTTGAGGTATGCTTATTGTAACTGTTATTTCAGAGTTCAAATACTGGTTGAGATTGTTTGTATTTGATTTCATGCTAATGCCCTTGGGAAAGGCATGAATTCATCTATTCTCTCCCACAAATTCTTTATAGGGAGTTAAAAGTGAATAAAAAAAAAATCAGTTCAAGTCTCAAAACTACTAAAGCCTCTTACTCAAAAGCAAAAGGTTAGTGGGTTTTACTAAAATTTTGTAAAAAGCAAGAATCATTTTGTTGAAAAGTTACTTAAATCCTGTTTAGTATAAACAGAATTGAGTAAATTCATGAAAACATCATGACCTGTTAACAGATTGTAATAGTGGTCCATAATGATATCAATGCTTCTTTTTAGGAAGTTGTGAAGAATTCTAATGAATGTTTCATAGTTATAGTTATCAAGAATTTGGATGACAAAAAAAAACATTCAGCAAAGACATTAATCTCACAAAATAATCATTCAATTGCAAATTGGACTGGAAATTAGTTTATTTTCTAAGTTAGAGCATTTTAAATTTACTGTTGTTATAAAATTGTCAACATTATGTGCCAAGGTGTCCAATATGTGTTGTCTCAGGCCAACTTCCCCCCTTGCAATGTCTATTACATATGTGTCGTCTCAGGCCAACTTCCCCCCTTGCAATGTCTATTACATATGTGACAAGTAAAAGACCTTTGGCATTGATATTAATCTGGTGTACTCTCATATGACTTCTCAAGACCTGCTGCAGACCCATATACCTTGTCACAGAATTGACATGAATTACCACTAGTTTGCTGAGGAAGGACCTGTATGTAATCAGCCTGGCTTTACTGTCATCAGATCTCAATCAGATTAGATGATTAACAAGTCTGGCTTTGGACAAACAGAACCTACTTCAGATGTTATGAACATGTTCAGGCTGAAAAGATAGAATACTGTTTCTGAAGTGTTCATTATAAGATGGAGTGTTTAAGTCTATGTATTTCATTTTTTAAATTTTTTTATATGTATTTCACGTGTGTGTGTGTGTGTGTGTGTGTGTGTGTGTGTGTGTGTGTGTGTGAGAGTGAGAAATACATATAAAAAAATAAAAATTTAAAAAATGAAATACATAGACTTAAACACTCCATCTTATAATGAACACTTCAGAAACAGTATTCTATCTTGATCCCTGACACTTTTCAGCCTGAACATGTTCATAACATAATTTTCCAATAAATTCAATAAATGAGAAAATGGAGTTTATATACATATATATATATATATATATATATATATATATATATATATATATATATATATATAACCTAAAATATCCAAATTATGTACTCCTAAAGTATGTTCCTTAAAGATTAATATGGATCACACAATTGTCAGATTGCCATAGTAACATCAAGCAATTTTTTTTATTCGCATTTTTTTGTTTGCACATTATTATGATTATATATATATATATATATATATATATATATATATATATATACACACAGGCATAATGAAGATTTTGCTAATATGAAAGATCAGTAGAATACAAAGACAATTGTGGAGGTAAAATGGGTTAATTCTTTAATTGAATCTTACATTTATGTCAATGTAGATAACAATTTTCATTAAGTATCATGTATATTAAACTAATGCTTTAACAGGCACAGTGCATATTTGTAAGCCAATACTTACATCCAAATAAACCAATTAGATAATAATAAACAAAATACCCCGATCCAAATAATAATTTAAAAGCAAAAAAGCAATTACAATAAAGAAATCTAAAAAAAAACATTTCCCAAAAATTACAATGGACTAAATGTTTAAATATACAAATCTACAATAGTCTCAGCTGAAATAAAATGGAGCACAGATAAAAGCAAAATATTTTATGTGTGTAATAAAAAAAATGTTAAAGACTAAATAGATTAAATGTTTTATTCAATGAATATTATTCAAAATCGAAGTAACCATGGAAAATGTAGAATAATTTAATCATTTCATTAAGGAATTGAATTAGATTAATTAAAATGTGTCTAACAAGAGTAAATATACCGAGAGAATGTTTATTGAAAGAGAAAACTGATATTATCATTAAATTTGACTAACATTTTCTTTTGTCGTATTTTTAATTGCTTTTTCTTTTAAATTGAAACTCACTGAGTCATCATTTCTATGAACATTATGTAATGGAAACGATAATAGAAATGATGAAAAGTGAAGTTTAAGAGAAAGCAATTAAAAGATGAAAGAGAATGCTGGCCAAAAATCAATAATAACAATTGACAATAAATAAATGAATAGAGATCTTGTATGATTTATGTATGCAAAAAGGGGAGAAGATTTTTTTAAAAGTATTTCAGTATTCAGTTTATTTTTTTAAAAAAACAACAACAAAGTTAACAGTTATTTTAGATGGTTTTTCTATGCAGTAATAATCATGAACTCCATTTTCTTATTTATTGAATTTATCAGAAAATTAACTGCTTCAAAATTTGTTAAGTGTCAACTTGAAGGTTTATCATCATCCTAATGGTTTGGTTTATTTAATGGCATATCAATCTTCATGGGTTATCTAATGCCAAAACCATCCTTGTAAAATAACAGTAGCTGGGGAGATAAGGAGATTCATAACTTCCCCAAGGGAATTAGCCTGAAAGTGAATGTAATATCCTGACTGGAGTTTGAACTCACTAGGATATTTCAGTCCACAGCCTGTTAGCTATTATACGATAGGGACACACCATCATACTAATGGTGCTTGTCAATCAACATTTGTTTTTGGCTACTTTGTTCCAATTCAGATCTATGATTTAATACAATGGTAAAAATGTCTCATTTGGATGGGTGTGTATCAGTTATCAAAAGTTATAGTGGCCAGGTACATTAACCATTTCACTACCAAGTTTTTCTTTTTGTTGTTCTTTTTTTGAAAAATGAAAACAACAAAATTTGATATTTTGAATGGAGAATAGTTGATATATAGCATAAGCACAGTAAAGTTTTAAGGGTTAAAATGAAATTTGATTGGAGCACTGGTGTCCTGGTTAGAGTGAAAGGGATAAGTGACTGAAAAGTCATTTTCTTTTAAAAGTTGAGAAAATTGTGAAAATTTCACTTATAATATTTTTGTAATAAAAAAACCTACTTATGATGTAATTACAACTCAATTTTGATCATAAATGGAAAGAATTGATAAGATGTTATCCAACATAAAAAACATTTTATTCAACTGGGATGTTATCATCATATGCACAACTTACGCAATAGATTCTCAAGTAATGACTAAATAATATACATTTATTTTATTAAACATTTTCTATTCAGTGAATGAGTTTTTAATCTTGTCACTTTGAATACATTTAAAGATAACATCTTCATTAATGCAAGATACAACTTTTGTAGCTATTTCTTGACTTTATATTTTGGTTTCATTATATAATGGCATATCAACCTTCATGGGTTATTTAATGCCAAAACCATCCTTGGAGAAGAACCGGAGGGGGTTCATACCTTTTCATAGTCTAAAAGTGAATGTAATAGCATGAATAGAGTTCAAACTTGCTTACTTTATTACAATGTTACCATCTAATATGTTAGTCATTATGCCACAAGGACACCCATCTGACTTTATAGATATTGCAGACTGTTTTGTTTACCCTCGTTTAGGATTTGGGTAGAACAACAAAACTATAAGTTTTGTGTTAAGCAATATAAGCAATAAGTATTTAATATACCCTCAAAGATAGTTTAAAGAACAAGCCACCTTTATTAAATTGTTTTTCCTATTAAAACAATGGGTGAGCATACATAAACATACAGAATTCTAGATGCACATAACTTGGTTTCTTAATTTACTGAATTCAATTTTGTTTTAAAAGAAAAAAAAAAACATTAGAGAAATATCCAAATATATCTGTAAAAAAAATATGTAGATAAATTAAATTATGTGCATGTATTACTGACAATATAATATTTGTCTATTTTCCATCTCTTTACACAAAAAAGGGTTGAAATTTAGAGAGAAAAAAAAACAAACTACAAAACACACAAATATTTTAGCAAAATCCAAACAAATACTATAAACCTAAAAGTATACAAATGTATTATTTAAAACCAAATCAAAGTTAACGATACTCTCAAAAATCATTTTTACAAATTTTGAAAATTTAGAAATCATTTTGATCATAAATTTCTACATAATTTAAGCCAATAAATACACAGCAAAAATCAACTATAATAAAAAGAATAAAGAAAAGGAGAAAAAAAAAGAGAAGAAGCAATTACTTGATCACTGGTAGGAGATTTGCATTCATCTGTGAAGATAGGTCCCGTAGTACTACCATCCAGCGGTTGTGGGCGCTTACCTCGGGGTGATCGAGGAGCTCTTTGGTATGGATCCATAGATCCTAGAGAGGGGAAAACAAAAAGAAAAAAGAAAAGAAAAAAAAAAAAGAAAAAAGATAGTTTTTGACAACTACTTCAAACATACAAATGAAAATTCTTATTTTTATTCAATAGACAATTGCCTAGAAATTGCAAGGTTCTGGGTTCAATACCGGTCCTCACCAACTCAGTGCATGAGTACCACAGCTTGGATAATCTGAACTGTGGGGTAAAGTGGGCAGTGGATGGTAGGTGTGGCACACCACTTAAACAAAAACAACCCCCCGGTCTAACACTAGGGAAAAGGGGATAGACTCCCTTGCTGTGCAACTGATATCAACAATAGGTCACTCTGCTAACTTTACTTTTTTTACTATATAAATCATTAACTTTTTCTTTTCTCTTTTTAAAATGCTAATTGCTTTTCTTAGTAACTTACACAGGTAATTATTTCTAAAACAGTATTGGTGTGCTTGGTATTAAGGAGTCCCCACTCACCTGTCATATATCAACACCAAACACAATGGATAGAAAGACATGATAAACACATTCGTACATACAATGAGATTTAAACTAAAATATACATACCAATGGTTTGGTTTGGTTTGTTTGGTTTTACGGCATATCAACCTCAGTGGGTCATTTAATGCCAACAAAGTTGCGAAATAAAGTCATTCTTAATGCATAATACAATTTTGTTTATCAACTCATGTTTTTCTATTTAACCCATAGATGGGAACATACCAATGATATTAAAAATAAAGAATAGACAAATGTGTCACAACAGCTAGAAATATACACATACTGTTCCAGGAACAAGCAGTATATGAATGGGGTACAAAATGGAAAATGGCTTACTTGACAAGTGTAGAAAATATAGCCATGTGGTGTTACCATAAAATAACAGGGTCAGGGCTAACAACTTCACTGTTCAAAGAACAGAGCTAAATAGAGCTCAAGAATGGGTCTTTGTACCATCATGTTACACCTGACAACCCCCCCCTCCAACTGACCTGCCCATTATCTAAGAGATATTTATTATCTCCCTCCAACAGCAAGAAATATGCATATCAAAGACAATAAGAAATTCTCAGAATTCTAAATTTCTAACTAATCTAAGAGATTAACTGGTATCACAGTAGTACAAATTACACCTACAACTCATCCATTACTTTGTTTTTGATCTTTCAGTGCATTATATTTTTTAAAAAAATGTTTTTGCACACTAGTAATGTTAATAGTTGTTCTGCACTGTTGTAGAAATAACAAGTGAATTGTGATAGAAACCAATTAAACATTTAAAAAGAAAAAAAAAAGTAGAAAATACTAAACAAAAATAAAATAATAGTGATTGACAAAAGGAAATCATAAGTTCATTATATATATTTACCAAACCCATCTGCACAAGCAGGATGTGACACAAGGTCAACTTCTTAAGTGGAGTTTTAACAGGTTTGAATTCAGAATTTTCCATCTCTTAGACTGGTTTCCTAACCAAGGTTAAAGTGCCCAGTCTGTCCTGCTATTTACCCATAGCTGGAGAGAGAAGAATTGCATGCATACCTTTCCAAAGGGTTATGCACTAAGGGGAATGTAGAATTCAGAATTTGAACATGGGTCGCCGAGTCCATTTCATATGACAATGATGATTACACCATGCACCTACATTAGAAATTCCATAGACACTGAAAGATTTTTTCCCTACAATACATCATTGCCAATAAATATAAAGTATGATTAATGAGGACTTGAAATTCTAATTATTCTCAAAATTCCTTTAAAAATTACTCAAATTTCCAGATTCATTTCTTTATTCACAAAATATAATGATACAATAAAGAAAACAAAAAAACATATCTTAGTATAACTAACACTTCAAAGTAATTTTATCTAGGTAGAACAGCACAATTTTTCCAACTTGATGAAATAAAATTAAGACCAAACAAGAAACAGCCATTTAGATTATTTAAACAGAAAAAAAAATCCCCAAGAAATGATAAAGATGAGAAGAGAGCATATACTGATGGAAAATAAATTTGCAGTACATATATGATAGGGAGTGATAGATATTCTGGTAAAAAATGTTGGTCATCCTGTAATGTAGTAGAATTCATGGCAATGCACCATGTATAACAATGCGTGAGAGAATACAGGCCTGTGTTAGCATCCAAGGAGGATATGCAATCTATTGATATGGGGGGGGGGTATGTTGATGCATCCAAGGAGGATATGCAATCTATTGATATGGGGGGGGGTATGTTGATGCATCCAAGGAGGATATGCAATCTATTGATATGGGGGGGGTATGTTGATGCATCCAAGGAGGATATGCAATCTATTGATATGGGGGGGGGTATGTTGATGCATCCAAGGAGGATATGCAATCTATTGATATGGGGGGGGGTATGTTGATGCATCCAAGGAGGATATGCAATCTATTGATATGGGGGGGGGTATGTTGATGCATCAAGGAGGATATGCAATCTATTGATGGGGGGGGGTATGTTGATGCATCCAAGGAGGATATGCAATCTATTGATATGGGGGGGGGGATGCATCCAAGGAGGATATGCAATCTATTGATATGGGGGGGGGTATGTTGATGCATCCAAGGAGGATATGCAATCTATTGATATGGGGGGGGTATGTTGATGCATCCAAGGAGGATATGCAATCTATTGATATGGGGGGGGGGTATGTTGATGCATCCAAGGAGATATGCAATCTATTGATATGGGGGGGGGGTATGTTGATGCATCCAAGGAGGATATGCAATCTATTGATATGGGGGGGGGTATGTTGATGCATCCAAGGAGGATATGCAATCTATTGATATGGGGGGGGGTATGTTGATGCATCCAAGGAGGATATGCAATCTATGATATGGGGGGGGGTATGTTGATGCATCCAAGGAGGATATGCAATCTATTGATATGGGGGGGGGTATGTTGATGCATCCAAGGAGGATATGCAATCTATTGATATGGGGGGGGGGTATGTTGATGCATCCAAGGAGGATATGCAATCTATTGATATGGGGGGGGGTATGTTGATGCATCCAAGGAGGATATGCAATCTATTGATATGGGGGGGGGTATGTTGATGCATCCAAGGAGGATATGCAATCTATTGATATGGGGGGGGGTATGTTGATGCATCCAAGGAGGATATGCAATCTATTGATATGGGGGGGTATGTTGATGCATCCAAGGAGGATATGCAATCTATTGATATGGGGGGGGTATGTTGATGCATCCAAGGAGGATATGCAATCTATTGATATGGGGGGGGTATGTTGATGGGAGGATATGCAACTATTGGGGGGGGTATGTTGATGCATCCAAGGAGGATATGCAATCTATTGATATGGGGGGGGTATGTTGATGCATCCAAGGAGGATATGCAATCTATTGATATGGGGGGTATGTTGATGCATCCAAGGAGGATATGCAATCTATTGATATGGGGGGGGGTATGTTGATGCATCCAAGGAGGATATGCAATCTATTGATATGGGGGGGGGGTATGTTGATGCATCCAAGGAGGATATGCAATCTATTGATATGGGGGTTATGTTGATGCATCCAAGGAGGATATGCAATCTATTGATATGGGGGGGTATGTTGATGCATCCAAGGAGGATATGCAATCTATTGATATGGGGGGGGTATGTTGATGCATCCAAGGAGGATATGCAATCTATGATATGGGGGGTATATGGAGGGGGCAATCTATTGATATGGGGGGGTATGTTGATGCATCCAAGGAGGATATGCAATCTATTGATATGGGGGGGGTATGTTGATGCATCCAAGGAGGATATGCAATCTATTGATATGGGGGGGGGGTATGTTGATGCATCCAAGGAGGATATGCAATCTATTGATATGGGGGGGTATGTTGATGCATCCAAGGAGGATATGCAATCTATTGATATGGGGGGTATGTTGATGCATCCAAGGAGGATATGCAATCTATTGATATGGGGGGGTATGTTGATGCATCCAAGGAGGATATGCAATCTATTGAATGGGGGGGGTATGTTGAGCATATGCAATCTATTGATATGGGGGTATGTTGATGCACCCAAGGAGGATATGCAATCTATTGATATGGGGGGGGTATGTTGATGCATCCAAGGAGGATATGCAATCTATTTGATATGGGGGGTATGTTGATACACCCATTATTTTTGGAAACAACACATCATTTAATATTATCATCAAGTCATGCTGTCAGCATGGATTTCCATGACTCTCTTTTACCATCTGTCCCTATTGGTCATCACCCCTGGAAAGTCTTTTGCATTGCATACCAGGGTTCCCACTCGTTTTAGGAAACCATTTTCCAGGACGTTTTCAGGACAGCACTTATTTGCGGCAATTTTATAATTTACTATTATGTCTAATATTGACACATTAAGCCAGTTTTATTCTTACTTTTCTATGATGCCGGGTTAATGAAGTATCTTGAGTTCATTATAGATGATGACTACATCTATCAATTAATTATAGAGGGTGTCCATAAAGTCAGTGTGCACTTTAAAGTTATAAATTCATTAAAGTGCAAACAGATTTTATGGAAAAAATGTACTATAAAATTGTCAGGTCTCCTGTTTTTGCTTAGCTATGATCACCATTGCTCCTTTTAAATTGGCAAATCAATTTAGATATTTTACCCCTCTCCATGTTTAAAATAATTTTTTTTTATTGAATTTGTACAAATTTCAATAAACTCAGATTTAAAATATTTACCGTACTATGTTTCTCATTTTTTATCAACAAATATATGGAGATATTTCCCAATGCCCCTTCACTTTATATCTATATTATATTTTATATACTATTATAGGGACTGGCAAACAGAGCCTCAAAGTCATTTTTGACCAAATGACTTTAGCCCCCCCTACAGAAAATAATTTACCAAAAATCAGGGAATTATCGGATTGTGTTTATTTATCGAAGAACGATCTTTATAATGCATTATTTATTTTATTTCAAAACTTTCTAATTTTTTTCAGGTCACTTAATTTTTCAGGTCACAAAAAGTTGAAGTGTAAAAACGAACCCCCACTTTAAAACTAACCATTCTCACAAAATAAAAACTTTTAGAATATACACATTGAAGTGAATATTAAAATAAAGAAAGAAAATATATCTAGTATTGTAAAATAACGGGTGCAAAAAAAATAAAACATTTATTGCAAAAACACAGACATAAAATGAGTGTTCAGTTTATTTTATGGTAGGAATATACGAGGAAATTGTTCTTTTTTACCTGGGTGGGGAGTATTATCACCGTAAAAAGAACACTTACTTTAACTGAGTTGAAATTGACATTTGATGTCCCTGAAAATTTTGTTCAAGCACCGCTTGCTTGAAGACTTGCTAGGAAGGTGTGTTCCCCAGTCCCACCCCGTCAACATGACTAAAGACAGTAACACTGCCAATCCTACATTGTTGACAGTCGCTTGATCCCAACCCCCACATCCGACAAACTACCGAGACTAAAATGGTTATCAACTTTTGTCTTAGGAAATTTTTTTACTTTCCAGTGTTTCCAAAAATGTTTAACAAACTTTTTTTGAATAAACATTAATTTTATTTAATTCTTAAATGTATTTATTTTTTTTAATTGTTCATTTTCAGTCAAAATTTTGCATGTGTGCTATTCTATACAAGTACAGAAAATTCTTTTTAAATGTTCTAAATTTTACGAGGTAGAGGGGCAGTTTTGTAAAATGTAATTTATTTTTTTAACCTTTCTTTAATGAATACCTTATTATCTTTAGTCTGATGACAAATTCTTGTCTTGTTCAGTGTCATATAAAAATAAATCAAAATATTGCTACATGATGAAAGTAAAACTTCAAAATAGCCAATCAGAAGCATTTTTATTGTTTAATGAATATTTATGACCAGTTTGGGAAATGTTGGGTAGGTTCATTGAGCAAAAACAAAACAAAAAAATAAAAAAGTGTCCTTATTATTTTACTAGTTAGATTTGTTAACGGTAACAATA
>CM042154.1:652424-764924 GCA_023376005.1 Doryteuthis pealeii
CAACCTGCCCCCTTGATTTATTGCCTAGTGCCTGAAGCATCCCCCTTAAGGATGAATGCTGACGGGATCAACGCTTCGGTTCGTGGGTGGTCCCACATTAATAAGGCCTTGTGCCTAACCCGGGTACGTGGTAAATACCGCTTTAATGATAAGAGGAAGACACATAATTTGGCTGTTATTCCCATACTCTCTCTTGCCACTCATCCCTATTGGTCATCGCTTTTAGCAGATCTTCTACATGGCATCTAGAATCTGCACAAAGCTGATAGGAGGAAAGTGGCTGTACAGTTGCTTATAAATATATGTATGTTACCATAAACCAGCAAAAACAGCACATCATAGTTAGATTTTTTATTAGAGCAAGACAATTAAGATGCTTAGAATAAAGCCATTTCCAGTCAAATTTTCAACAATGATAATTTTGTAGGGTCTTCATTTAAACTGAATGTATTTTTTTTTTTTTTTAAATTTTTTAAATCATCAGAAATTCTCAGTATAATAATCAAGTAAAGGGTGATTTTGGAGGACTTTTAAAAATCTTTTTTGTCCAAAATCTAAAATACAAACAAGTATTTCAATAAATGGTATCTAAAAATCTAGAACTTAAAAAGTTATTCCTCCATGAAAGAATTACAACCAGCAATTGAGAAGAAAAATATTCTTATATCAATTCTCATTAAAATTGTCAGAATCTGACATGAGTAGAATTTAGGAAATATCAAAATGGAATCTATTAAGTATCAAAGTATTTAACCAACTCCACTCTACCTCGGGCAGAATGTGACACAAGGTCAATTTTTAAGCAGAGTAGTGCTGGTTTGAATTTCCCTTTTCTTGATTACCTAACCAAGGCTAAAGAACCCAGTCAACTTGGGAGGGAGAACAGATGGATTTATGATTTCCTAAGAACATTAATACAAGTGTTCTTCAAGAGTCTCATTATTGGTAACCTTCTGAGAATTTCAAACCAAACTCTTTATTCAAGCCATAGACATTGACTTTTCTCATTCCACTGTCCATGCTTTGAGCATATCTGGGTATCAATTAATTTTACGTAGTTAATTTATCTTTGTGATGTTATTTGTATGTTTGTTCGTCTCATTGAAGCAGAAGACACAATGAAACATTGTGACTATAACAACCAAAATGAGGACATAAATCTGTGCATAACAATGAGAATTCTTCATCTCAGAAATTCAGACAAAGCTTAATTATAATGATAATACATAGAACGGGAAAATAATCGTAATAAAATACACTGATGGACTTAGACTCGTATCCTCATCTTGATCAATGTGAGAACACTAGTTCTAACACATCAGTTTATAATAAAGGATTCTATATCTCAGAAATTCAAATTAATAAATTATTTTAACATTTTAATTAAAATTTTGCTAACATTAAAAAAAAGAAACAAAAAATACAACTAAAATGTTTCTTATAAGGGTTAAATTATTTTGAAAGAATTCATAGAAGTATTTTGATTATTTGAGTGTAATAATTAGTGTATATCTGTTGAGCAAAATATCTAAATGGATAATAAATATTAAAATAATTGATAATAATAGAGAAAGGAAATGAAAGAAATAAAAAAAATACTAAAGTGTTATGGGAGAAAGTAAAAGGAACAATTGATAGAAAATAAATATCTAATAGTTTATTCCTTTTTATTATATACAGAGAAAATATAAATTTAATCAAATTACATGTCAGTTAGAGTATCTGCCTTAAATGAATTACTCAGTTGGCAATTGGTCGACCTTTTTTAAAAAAAAGCAAAGGCAGAATTTTAGCTGCCTTTATGGTCCATTATAAAATATGTCTTAGAGCAGTGAATGTAGTTTGTAACTAAAACCAAATGTTGAAAGGCAGAGGAAAATTATGAATGTTTAAAATGAATAACCATTTACTGAATTATACATTGAATTTAATGCATGAAGTGACAATAAATTTGACAGTTTTTTACTTTTTAAATCCAATAATTAACCCATATTATTTTAGTCATGTTTGATTTGTTTTCCTTGTTTAATAGCATATCAATCTTTGGGGGCCATTTAATGCCAAAGCCATCCTTGTAGAAGAATGACAGTAGTACTATTTGACCCATAACTGGAGGGATGAGGGGAGTTTTCCCAAGGGTATTAGTCCAAAAGTGAATTTAATAACACAACTGGAGCTTGAAATCACTTACTACAATATTGTAGTCCAGCATATTAACCCCCATCCCCCACCCTAATTTTAGGAAAAATAAAATTAAAATTTTGTGTCATTAAGAATTAGTCTACATGGAACTGACAGTAAATTTTTCTGAACAATTTAAATGTTTCCTTGCAGCAGAAAACTGGGTATTATCAGATTGCTGATGGGGGTCTAGATATTCAGTGTGAAAATCTTATATTGGTGTTAACTACAAAGATTTTTATGCTTAAATTTTTTGTCATATTCAATGCCATCATTGAATCAAGTGACAGAGTTTAATTTGATGTTTTAAAATCATTTTAAATTTACTTGGAAAACTTTATGGGAGGCAAATTTGTAATTGCTATTGTCATAGAAAATGAAATCAGTGACCAGATTTCAAATCCTGGACATGGCTTTTTGTGTTTCTCTTCACACTAATATCCTTAAAAAAGACATGAATCCTTTTCTCCATCTCTCCCTACCAAGCTATGGGTAAATATTAAGGTGGATTTTGTTCTTTACCTTGGAAGGGTAACCAGTCTAGAAGAAGGAAAACTGAATAAAAATCAACCTCTTGTGGCCAAAGGGTTGGGTAAATAAAACAAAAAAATTATGATTTTATTGCTATCACATGACAGTATTTTATATATTATATAAAAGTAAATTAATTTAAATTGTACTAAAATAAATTATTGTATTGAAATATTAAAATTATAAAATAATTTAATATCAAATTATTATTAGATGGTTTGGTTTCTTTGTTTAATGGCATATCAATCTTCATGGGTTATTTAATGCCAAAACCAACCTTGTAAAAGAATAGTAGTGGTACTATTTAACCCATAACTGATGGGATGAAGGGTCATACCTTTTCCAAGAGTATTAGTCCAAAAGTGAACATAATAGTGCAATTGGATATTAGATTGTTAACAAAATTATTATTTTCTATGTAAATTGTTTGTTTGGTAAGTTCAAGAAAAAAATGTAATGATGTCATTTAAAGTAACTAAGAAAAGTTAATGTATATGACAGAATTTTTCTAGACTAACATTGATATAAGATTTAATAACTGATTTTATTTTCAATTATGTCAAGACCCCAGTGCTTTTATATTGCCAAAAACTGAAATAAAGAGAAAAAAATATACATGAAAAGTTAAAGGGTAGCAAAATATGACTTCCAAGAAAAATTAGAAGGAGCCTTTCTTTTTAAAAATCTTTTTATACACATCTTATTGTCAATATCATTAAATAAAACATTTTACTTAAAAAGAAGCTGAGGAATTTTTTACAAAATTTGTAAAAAAAAAAAAAAAAAAAATTCAAAATAACTTTATGTTTAATAAATGTTAATTATTGATTAGAGCAAGAAATGGTCAATAATATTTTGATTTATAAATATATTAAAAATTAGGCTAAAATTAAGAGACATACAATAGAGAAAAAATGGACCTTTTACAGGATAAATATTAACTATCATACTTAGATTTATGAAACACAAATATTGGTTTAATTTGGTTAATTTGCCTTTGTGTAATTTAAAAAGAAACAAGAGCTAATTCTCTAATAAAACAACTATAGAGGCAGGTACATAGGTTTTCTATTTGTCCACATTGCAATGACTTTCAACAAATATATATAAGCTACTTATCGATATATAATGTAGGTCTAAATACCTACATGTATTTGTCACTGCAAGGAAGACAGGGATATTGAATTTTCAAATTCTACCAGGTAAGCAAACACTTACGCTTATACAGAAATACAATTCACTAATACTACTAGAAAAGCAGACACACGCACACACACAAGTTAGCAGTACTTAACATCATTATTTTTTTTTCAATACTACAGACAGACACTATTTATAGATCTATAACAAAACAAACACAAACTACTTACCAAAACTATAACTTAGCAAAAGAAACTATTGATGTCAATAGACAAATATGGTCAGCCTAGAAATACATGATACATAACAAAAATACTACATTTGCAGTCACTTATTACTTAGCAGCCTAAGAGGCAGAACAGAAAAGATGACGACAATAGCATACCATGGCAGGATACAGGAAAAATACTATTGGTAGCCAACAGGGCCAGAATGGAGACACAACTGTCTTAGGAATTAAATATCTTCACAAGTAGATCTAGGAAATATAGTTTTATAATCTCTATTAGCAGACAAACAATTCAAATATCTGAACTTGGCAGATTTCATTATTGACCAACAGAAATTTTCAGGATATCACCATATATATTTACCCAACCCCTCTGCCATGAGCAAGATATGACACAAGGTCAATTTTTAAGCAGAGTAAAGCTGGTTTGAATTTAAAGTTTTCCTTCTCCTAGATTGGTTGTCTAAACAAAGCAAAAGTCTGTCCTATTATTTACTCATAGCTGGAGGGAGTACAGATGGATTCATGCCTTTTCTGAGGGCATTGGTGCAAAGTGAAATACAAACAGCCTTGTCCAGGATTTGAACTTGGGTCACAGATTCCATTTCCTACAATGCAAACTGTACCCCCCACCGAGTGTGTAAATTACACAGGATTTAAGGAAGGTAAATATTTATGAATTTCTAGAGAAAAACAGCAGAGACGAAGAAATGTAATAAGTTAAGAACATAAATTGAGAAAAATAAAGAAAATAGGCTCAAATATTTAAGAATATGTGCGTCATGGTTTTCTCACTTAGATTACAGGGAGTCAGCAGTTTTACAAATTCATCTATAAAAAAAAACACACAAAAAAACAACCATTTAAACTGTTAGCCTTCAGATACCCTGCAAAATTATATTGAGCACTAAACACATTCAAAATATAATTTTTATAAAAAGAATAGTTGTAATGTTTGTTATACTAAGTCCTTTATTAGTATCTGATATGGTCTTTCAAAATCCAAAATGTACAATTTATACTATAAACTAAAATAACACAGTCTGAAATACTAGACTTAAAGTGCATAGTAAAATAGTGCTCAGCCCTAAATATCAGGCTATGTGCTCAAAATGTTTTTAAAAAAAGTAGCTATCAAATGAACTGCAATTGATTTTTCTACTGATGCTGATATCTACTTAAGACATTGATTAGTCCTTAAGGTTACAAATGAGAAAATACAGTAAAATCAAGAAAAAAGGTATAATTGAGAAACAATGGCTATGTGGAACTAAAGAAAGTGAAAGTAGTTTTTAAGTTAAGAAATAGAATTACTTTCTAAGTTAAAAGATATTTTGTCAACCATTTCAAAGTAGAAATTAACCCTTTCAATCCTTAGCCATCATATACTTTGTAGTTGAGTTTACAGAATTCACCCCAAAAATTGTGGGCAAAGCACATTCAAAGTTCCCTCTATTTTAAATTTTTTTATCTAAAGCTATCCTATATGAATTCTATTAAAAAATTGGTTGCATTAAGCTTTTTACTATAAGTATTTTATATGGTTTATCTGAGCCTGAAATATTAGGTATTTACCCAACCCATTCGCCACAGGTAGGATGTGACACAAGGTCACAAGTATAGGGTATTCAGTGAGGATCAAACTCACTATTCAGTAGTAATGGATCTGTGAGACTAGCTTCCTAACCATTACACCCCAATGGGATGACCTTAGGCTCAGTGTATAGTAAAATAGCACTCTGCCCAAAATATTGGGCTTACAGTGTCTAGAAAAATAGCTTATTTCAGCTCTTGAAAAAAGCGAGAAATTTAAGTTGCTTTTATAGAATTCTCCAACTTTAGACAATATTTTATTTCTTCATCAAAGCTAAATGTATCTGACAAAAAGTTTTTCCTTTGTTGATAATAAGTTGGATATGCCTAAAAGTTACTATGAGAATAGGTAAATTGTCATTTATATAGCAACACTAACAAGTCTGTAGTATGGATTTTCCCGACCTCCCACCAAGCCAGATCAACAAAGTCTTTTTTACATGGTGAGCCACACATAAACCAAAGTTCATGCAATGGCAAGTGCAAGAAATGTACAGTCCTGTCAGCATTCCTCTTGAGCGGTGTCTCAGGCACTGGGCAATAAACCTGCCTCTTATCTCTTTTAGGTGAGGGAGCAGGTGCAGCTTGGGGTGATGGCCCCCTGGGACCACAACACTGGATCAGAGGCTAAGGCCCCTAACCAAATAAGTCTATAGTCTTTTTTTCTAGCCATGAATATTTCCCTATTGACATGAGTTGGGGTGGCGGTACCGAAAGACAACTGACCCCCCACCCCCTACATTTATTAAACATTTTGTTGCAGATTAACAATGATGGTAAGTAATTTCTTTTAGAAATAAAGAACCTGCTTTTTATTAGAAATTCATCCATTTTTATCTGTAAAATGCTGGGCAAATCAAGCTCCCCCCGACCCTCATAAGAGTCCCCATATGCCTATGTCTTTCCCCATGGATGCACTTAATTAAGTGGGCAATATTAATCACACAAACATTATCTAGTGGAAATTCAACTGTTAACTAACTACTTGTTGATTACAATACTTATTAGTCAACCCTTGTACAAAAGATGCTCTGCAAATAAATCCACCTATTTATTTCCAAGGAAACCACAACAAATACAGGGAGCACAATAACACCATTTGATTGAGTAAATTTTCAGCTACAAACTACTATTTTTTTCACATAGTCACTCCTCTTCACTATGTATTTTTGTTAATGATGAACAAGAATCTGACATGTAGGTCATGCTTATAAAAGTCTCATTACGAAAGTAATGCCTCCTATTTTATGTTGTTCCACAATATCAGCAGTGGATATTGGTGATATGGCAATAGAGGTTGAACCTTCCTGTCAATAACCCATATAGCAGGTGAGCAGCATTTTGACAAAACGGCCAAAACTGGTGTGAACTTCTTGGACACTGCAATACACTATACATCATGGGAGGAAGAGGCTTCAAAATTAGTATGAATTGGGCTGATGAAGTATGGACTACAAGCACAACATTTTTCTGACAAGGATGCCATCATAACTGTAGTTATGTCTGCTGATGTAAATTTTTACAAGTAGAGCTCTTGTTCATTACCAGGTAAAAAAAAATGCATAGCTAATGATAATGAAAAAAAATAATGTTTTGTAGCTGAAAACTTGCTCTATCAAACTGTGTTATTGTGCTCCCTGGACTTATAGTTTCTGTGGAATTATAAGAGGCATTAATTTTGGAGTGTCTCATTGATACAAGTGGATGAAACAGACACTTGGCAATATTGACTATTTATAAAATTAGTATTCAATTAAGATGAATGTGCCCAATAACAGGTTGAAATAATCATTGGACAACATTGTTGTCAGCAGAAAGAAATTAGGTTTAAAATATAAAAAGTAATTAAAAAAAAAGAGCCAAGTATAGATATAAAATATCTATGCAATAGTAATGAGTATCAAGGGGAGGTAATTTATGCACTCTTTGGTATTTAAGGTAAAAAAAAAGGAAAAAAGGCATTCAAGATTGAAAAAAAACAAAAAAACTGCAAACCACACTGACAATAAATGCACAAAATAGACATAAAAAAAAAAAAAACTATCATTATCACACAGCTGAAAGGGAAGAAAAAATACTGTGTTGTCTGAAGGCATCTATCCAAACTACATCATAAGAAGGGTGGCTCTAGTGCACACATCTAAGGGGGTTTGTAGACTAGCTGTGGTGTAGCTGGTCTTACCACACTATCCTGTGGTGTAGGTGGTGTCACCACCACACACTCGTCCGGTGTAGGTGGTTCTACCGTACAGTCCACTCCTCCTAAATCTATGGGGGGCCCATAGGATTCATATGAAGGTTGTATTGACAGAGCTGGGAGTGGTAATCTGTTGGAAGGACACAGGCAGCAACAACGGCGGGGACCTAGTGTCTGCCAGCCACTTGTGGCACACATTTTTCTCCTGAACACCTGCCAGTCATAGGGAACAACAACAGAGAGACACAAATGAAAAGACAAACAACAAAAACAAAACAAAAAAGAAAGAAACATGAAAATATTTTCAGACTACAATCAATTCAGAATAGATATGTCACTAATAACCAATGATATCTCATACCAAGAGGCAATCAATCCCACAAACACAACTTGAAGAGTATTGTACTTAAATAACAAGCAGAAGCATTTTGCAAAAGATCTTTTCAAAGTAAACACAATATTGTTAGGAATTGAATGAGTACGTTATGCATTGTCAGGGAGCCACAATAAAATTGAATCAATAAAAGAGTTCATATGTATTGGTTTGGTTTGGTTTCTTTGTTTAATGGCATATCAACATTCATGGGTCATCTAATGCCAAAGTCATCCTTATAGAAAAATAGTAGTGGTTTAACCCATAGCTGGGGTGATGTGGAGATCCATACCTTTCTCAAACATATCAGTCCAAAAGTGAACATAATAGTGTGACTGGAGTTCAAACTTACTTACTATGATGTCACACTCTATACAATGGGGACTATCAGAATATTCAAACATAGTAATTTCAGCTGGATTCTTTTTTATACGATTGTAAACATTTTTTAAATATAAGGAAGCATTTTCAATTATTATAATAATAATTAATTTTGCCAATACAAGAGCAACAGAATTACTGAAGAAATTGGCAAAATCTTTATAATTTCAATGACAAAAGATTTTTAGTATTATTTGTATTACTTGGACTATTGTCCTCATCTTCATTGTTATCTGTATAATGTTTTGGCCGATGTGCGCTTCGGCCTTCTTCAGGTATTTCTTGTTGGAATCGGGAACCTTCTTGTTGGACTCAGGAATCTTCTTGTTGTAATCAGGAGCCATCACAGAACTTTGAACCTAACCCTTTATTCAGTCCACGGGGGTATCCTGTTCTCATTCCGCTAACCCTAGCTGGGGTACATGCGTTAAGCTGTGTTAATTATTATTCTATGTTACTGCTTCTAGAGATAACTGTCACTTAGAACTGTCTTAACCTAACTCCTTTGTCCAATTGGACAATCCAGTGTGAATTTTGGGAACTTATAAACCTAATGGCTAGAATATCTACCTATTCACTTATGTATAATTTTTTACCTAGACTCATATTGGGTGTTTCTTTTTGTTTTAAAAAAAATCTAATCTAGCCTTTTTAATTAAAATACCCCAGCTATGGTTAGCGGAATGAGAACAGGATACCCCTATGGACTGAATAACGGGTTAGGTTCCGTGATGGCTCCCAATTATGACAAGAAGGTTCCTGAGTCCGACAAGAAATACCTGAAGAAGGCCAAAGGGCACATTGGCCAAAACATTGTACAGATAACAATGAAGATGAGGACAATAGTCTGAGTAATACAAATAATACTAATCATCAATCCTCATCTCAAAAATTCAGAGAAATAAAAGATTCTTATATCATTTTTTTCTTTAAGTATCCACTTGTCAGTTGTATACAAACCATGTATGAAATTAGTAAAGAACATTACAATTTTGGCACAGGTGGAATTATATGGTCCTGCTTGTAAAAATTCCCAGAAAAAATTTTTTGCAAATAATTTTGCTTGTTTTCCATTCAGAAGAACTTTTAGTGAAGAAATTTTGTAAAATTTGAGATAAATTGAATTTTTATAGAACATGACAGAGATTCTTGTCTACTTCATAAATACAAAGAAAAATCGTCTGACTTTTCATCAGTATCAACTCAAAGAAAATCAAAACAAAAGACATAACTCATGTACATATTTACGGTAGAATTGACAAAAAGTTAGATGATTTCATTCATTGTATTTCATGTAGTAGACAGCCCCCTCCCCCTAACCCCACCATCCAAATCTGTCAAATTGAAAAGAGGAAGTTGTTCTGTAAGGAATACAAACAAAATTATTTGCAATTTTTACCCTATAATTCCCCTTGTGCCAAGAATGCCTTATAGTGCATATTTAATACTATTAACCAAGACTATTTGTGAGCTTCATTATAAATTGCTTGTGTATGGTTTACTGAGATAGAGAAACACACATCTATTATATAGGACAACAAAGATAATTTGCTACAGGGCTACAGGCACCCGTGTTTTAGATTAAATGGAATATGCTGATTCTGAATGAAATCTGTGGTTAAAATTGTTCCAGCATAAGCCACTGATAGACTGGCAAACTCAGCATCATGAAAAACTTAGTAAAAGCAATGGCACATTAACAATTCTGGTACCTAAGAGTAAAATTTAGCTGAGAGAAAAGTGATTGTTAGAATTGAAAGCTAATTCTATTATTTTTGGTGGGATCAACTCGAATCGGATTCATTTCAAAAGGACACATTTCACAATATATCATCTGATGTCATAGTCAATTAATATTTGAATATACATTTAAAAAATTTTTTTAATAAAATAAATAAATGCATAAAGTGAAAGTTTTAAGTTAATTCTATTATTTTTGGTGGGGGTCAACTCAGATCTTTTGGATTCGATTCATTTCAAAAGATATTGTTTGATGTCATGGTGGATTAATATCAAAATCTTTTTTTATCTTTTAAACAAAAAAAAAACAAACAACAAATGCTTAGTTTTCTTTTTAAATACAATTTATGAAGGCAAAGCAAACAATTTGTCAATCAATTTAATCCCTCCCTCCAAAAAAGGAAACAATATATTTTAAAAAATCAATGTTATTAGAAATAAATGTAAGATAAAAATTAAAATATTTGTTTTTTGATTTAGAAATGCAAAATTTAAAAAGAAAGAAAACATGTATTTATTTATTTTGTATAAAAAAGGAAAAAAAATGTAATTGCCATCCCCATGATGTAACACACAACATCAGATAGCATATTGTGAATGTGTCCCTTTTGAGATGAATCCATTCTCAATTTAACAGATCCCCTTTTTTTCTTTTTGATATGGTAGTTTATTTCTTATTACAATGTGTCATTAAACATTCTGATCATATAACACAAAAACAAAAGAATATACAAGAAAAACAGACAAACTTGGATGAACAAAGTTATAAAAAGACAAGATCACCATGGCAGATAAAGACAAAAGGGTTGACAAAGAAACAAGAGGAATTTTAATAGCTACAAACATCAATGACAAAATACAACCTTTTAAATTTAAAAAAAAATTGAATTAGAAAACAAGAAAGTGTAAGACAATTATTACTGACTTTACATGTAAATTGGTTTAAAACTAAATGGAAAATACAGTATTTGGGTACATATACATGAGATGTTGTAATTAACAAAAGAGAGAGAGAGAGAGAGAGAGAGAGAGAACAATGATTGTAGGGAAATATTTCAGGGCTAAACATAAAGGATTAGAATAAATATCTATTGAAGATGTACCAACTGAAAACAAGACACACTTAAAAACACACACAATTCATTGAAATACCAGCTGACTTAAAAAAGTCTGCTAGAAAACTAACAACAAACAAAAAGAGAAGAGTGCACCTGAATATGAGAAACATGAAGACATCAACATCAAAGTACAAAACATTTATAATCTACAGCAAGGGTGAGATTTTCTCAGGAACTAAAAAAGGAAACTTGTGAAGAATTTTCAGTAACTTTCACAGTGTCTAGTTTGTTCAGAACTGAGTGGATCAGTCTGAGTGAGTGAATCTGGAGAGAGAGAGAGAGAAGAAAGAGAGAGAGAGAGAATCAGTTTTGGAGCAACGTGCAATGTGGTAGCTACAAAACATGGACCTGTGACAAATGGGTCAAAGGAGCTAACACCAATTAGCAAAGTGCACAGCTCAAAGCAAACTAGCGGATAACTACAACTAATTACTAGAAAGCATCTACATGTGCCAAGTGGATGAGAGGCTGGGGGGGGGGGTAATGGGACAGGAAGTAGGGATAAGAAGAAGAGATCAGTTTTATGGGTACCATATGATACTAACAACGAAATGTTTAAAACAAAAACTGCAGATTTGGATT
This sequence comes from Doryteuthis pealeii, assembly GCA_023376005.1. Taxonomy (NCBI): domain Eukaryota; kingdom Metazoa; phylum Mollusca; class Cephalopoda; order Myopsida; family Loliginidae; genus Doryteuthis; species Doryteuthis pealeii. Next base: position 664,490 of record CM042154.1, read on the forward strand.
ATTAGATTAACCCAATATCTGCTGGAGTTAATTGAGGGAAAATTCTTTAAAAAACTTTTCTTTAGTAATTAGCATGGGATGAGGTTTTTCAAAAATAATTCCACAATTTAAGATTGCTATAAATATTTATTATATTCCATTTATGTGAAAATGGTGAGATCTGAAATATGAATATAGCAATTTTTGTAAATGCCCTTTAAATGGTACAATGGTACCTATTGGGTTAATTTCTTAGATTTGCTTAATGGTTTCAAATGTAACTATCTATTCCTTTTTGTACCAGATGCAAGTTTGTTTTGGCCCCTGAGAGATTGTCACTATGATTGTTGACAAAGATAAGTAGTCAATAAATTTGGATTTGGAAATTGCTTTTGTCTTGATACAAATATCTAAAGACAAAACATTTTTTTTTAAATAATGAAGGAAGAGGAAGAAAAAATGTTTTGGAGAAGAAAATGGAATATAATAGAATATTTCTTTTAATGAAAGCTAAATTATTTTGAATTAACCTTTACATACAAAGATAATTGAATTTTGGGTGTGCCTTTTGGTTTATGGGGATAAAAGATGGTTGTTCTGATGAACAAAAAGCACAAATCAGAAACTTATTGATGGGAGTAGGTTTCCCTGATCAACCCCCCCCACACACACACACAACCTATTAAGCAGATTGCTGAGAATAGTAGAGTAAAAGAAATAATATCAGGTAATCAGATAAGAACAGTTGATGTGAATGAGTGACATTGATATCATTTAAATGAGTTAAAGACTGCAGATGAGGATAGACAGGTAAGAGGGAGAAAGGAAGGGGGGTCTGGGAGGGTGGGGGAATTACCCCCCAAAAAAAAGAAAAGAAAAAAAAAGGCAATATTACAGCTGCAATATGTAACTAGGGCAGGGCCAAGTCTGTGTCAACTAAGGGACTCAGGATGCTGAAAATTAGGCCAGTGACAGGCTTACCAAAGAAAACGCACCACTCCAAGTCATAGGGGCTTTCTTTTCCTGCACCGACTATAAAGCATAATAAATAAGGAAAATACTTGTAAAAAAATACAAAGCTGGAGTTTGTTTTTAAAGTTAAAAATTGGCAAGTGTAGAAAAAAAAAGATAAATTATTGAAACAAATTTTTTTGAGTTTTGTTCACTTACCCCTCCCCCACAAAAATCACAGAAAGCCAAAAGTCCATTGTTAAGATATTTCACATAAGAGGTAAATTTTACACACACACACACACACACACACACACAGTTTTCCTTCTTTAGAGGGAAAAATATGACAAAAATACACTCAAGATATTTCATACAAACACAAATAAATAAATTTGATTTTTCTTCTCTTGAAGGGAAAAAAAAAATCACAAAATCCTAAAGTTCATTCTTTAAGATATTTCACATGAAAAGGTTAACTTTACACACACACGCACACACTTGGCCTTCTTCCTTCTTGAACAGGGGGAAAAAATCACAAAAAGATATTTCATACCTACATACATATATAAACTTGGCTTTTCTTATTTGATGACCCCCCCCCAAAAAAAAACAAGAAACAAAACAATAAAAAAAAATCCAAAAGTCCATTCTACAACATATTTCACACATAGGAGTTAACTTTATACACACACACACACACACACACACACAGACAGAGCTTTACTTTTGAGGAGAAAAAAAAATCACAAAAAGCCAAAAGTCCATTCTTTAGGACACAGCTTTCCTTCTTTTGATAAAAAAATAAAAAAAATCCATTCTTTAAGATATTTTACAGAGGTTAATTTTATGCACACATATATACATTTATTTTTCCTTTTTTTGCAAATGTAAAAAAAAAAAATTAAAATTAAAAAAAAATCTTGATCTTTTTTGCTTTTGTAAAGTTACAATTCAAATTGTGAAAATAGAAAAATTTCCTGTAGCATTAGACCAGAAAGATTGTTTTTGCTAAAGTGGACCAACAATTTTAGCATTATAACCTTGTAAAAAGCAAAAAAACAAAACAACCTATATACCAAGAAATTACCATTATTGAAATATTTACATTTACTTGTCAAAAAAAAGACTGGGGGGGGGGGGGTGCAAAACCACTTTCATATCGCATTAACTTTTCAGGGAAAACTCCTTCAAACAGCTAGGGAGTTCATAAGTAGCACGGTTCAGATTTTCAGCAGGCACTGCTTAGCGTTTTTTTTTTGGGGGGGGGCAGGAGGCCAGGATGCATTTATGTGATATGCACCAAAATGTTGGTTCATTTTCAATGTAAAAACGAATTATTATTTAAATCCATTATTTAAGGTCAGATTTTTGTTTTAGTCGAAAAGTAGTAACATAATGGGCATCTGTAAAATAAAAATTACATATCTAATTTTTTTAAATACACTTTTAAACAATTAAATTTGTCCCAAAAGACGTTTTTACTGTTTAAGTTAATGACCCTAAAAAACTGTTGCACAATCTTTTTTTAAGAAAAATCATAGCTGAAGCTGATTCTTTTCTTATTTGCTTCCAGTAATTTTTTTATAATTTGCTGTAAATAAATGAGAACAATAGTAGTAAAAAAAAAAATTTTTTTTTTTTTAAATTGAATATATAAAAATTCGGAAAACATATCTGATTTAACATGATTATTAAACTCCCATTTTTTAAAAATAGATTAGATAAATCTTTAATTAAAATTTCATGTTGACGTAGTTACTGAATTTTTCTAGATATCTAAAAATTATGGAATTTTATTCAAATGAGCAAACATTGACTCCCCTCACCCTTTAAGTAAAAAAAAGTTTTCTTCCAAGCCATAGATGTATCATTGCTACTGTACGACTGCACCACTTGGACACTAACATAGCACCTAGAGAATAAGCTAGATGGGAACTGCACAAGCATGCAGTATGTAATTTTAAACAAGTTGTGGAAGCAACACCCCACGAGAAAGAAGCTGTATAGCCACCTGCCACTTATCACATAAACCATCCGAGTAAGATGAACAAGACATGCTGGACACTGCTGGAGGATCAAGGACAAACTCGTGACATTTTTCTATGGAAACCAGCACACAGGCAAGCCAGTGTAGACCGTTGAGCAAAGACGTACATTGACCAACTCTGCGCAGATAATGGATGCTGTGCAGAGGACCTCCTGAGAGCAATGAATGATAAGGTAAGGTTGGCAAGAGATTGTCATAGATATCGATGATTAAAATCATAATTACCTGTAATTAGAAATTAACTAAGTGACCCTTCTCTTGTTTTTCCTTTGGTCAAATGAAAATGTTTACTCCAGTTTAAATAGCTTATTAGGACAGTTTGGGAAACTTTAAATTAGCGAAATAATATTATCATGTGATTTTTCCAACAATCTAAGCTGGGCTCAATGGGTGACCCAACAGGTCACGTTTTTTCTAGTATACATATGTGTGTATATATATATATATATATATATATATATATTATATATATACATATATATACACACACACACACACACACAAAGCTAGATGAATAAGTTAATAGAAACTGAAATAGTTATTAGATGAATTCACAGGCAAAATGTTTGGTGTGTTTTATGGCATATCAACCTCAGTGGGTCATTTAATACTAACAAAGCTTTGAAATAAATTCATTCTTAATGGATACTCAATTTTGTTTATAAAAACATGTTTTTCTATTTAACCCATAGATGGGACCCTAACAGGTATTACCACTTTAGGTCCGAGTGGACATGGGAGCAATGGTGATGAAGGGGTGCTCCCCATTCTCCAAACCTCCAAAACTGGAACCTCACCATCAGGTACAGTTTAATATCATTCCCAGGACATGAAGACCCTCATCCAGGGCCTTCTAGCACCCATATGATAAAAAGGGTTGGGACAATTATATAGGTGCTCGGGCTCAACGTGATCAGCCCGTCTAACCCAAGTAAGGACCAAAGTGGAGTATTGCATGTCATGGACTGCTCAACCACCTGAGTTCTATCCTTAAGCATCACAGGTCGCCACCCACTGCCAACAGGTGTCCCCATTGGAGGAGTCTTACCCCTCTGCAGAGGTGCAGTTGGTGTATTCTAACGCCCCACCGACAGGGCAGAAAATGTTTGTTTCCCTCTACAATTTTGTTGAATATCAAGAAAGAGATTAATTGATACCTTACATTTTTTAAACCGTTTTTAAATCCAATTACATGTGAAGTTACAAAACCTTAAAATTACTTATTACTCAGGCATAGGCTGATACCTAATATTTTTGCCTAAAACTTAGATCTTTGAAATTTGATCAATATATATGCAAATAAAGTAATTAAAAAATACTGCCTTAAAAATTTAAGAATCCAGTTCAGGTTGATAATACAGTAGAACCTTGAATTAATGAACTCCAAAGCACTGGACTTTGCCTTCAATGGACTAAATCTGCAGGATCAAAATGACTGACTCACAACCACTTCTCACCAAACACCAAAAGATATAACATGCCACCACTATCAACAACCAAATCCCAACACATACAAGCAGTGCTTTTTGGATTTCAGTAATAACCACTCTGATGCATATTATAGGATCATAATAGAGTAAGCTCCTGTCTCTATTAAAGTACAAGGTAAATTAAAGCTAACAAGTGATAGTTACTACTTTTTCATCTTTATATTTATTTTCAAATTTTATTTGCATTTATTACAGTTATTTTAAAATTTATTCATATATTTACTAAATGTTTTAGATGTTGAAAAACAATGCCTTGCTCTACAGGATGTGGATTTTATTGACCACTTCTCCACCTCCCATTAGTCTGTTATAGCAAAGTATCATTGCATAGAAATTTTCTTTTTTTAGCAAACAATAAAAATGAAAAGTTTCTTCTACCATCAAATTTACTTATAATCCAAACTAGTTGAAATGAGAAAACCACTGACAATTGATTTCACTTAACAGAAGATAGAAAATTAATTTCTATGGAAGGAATTAAAGAAAAATGAATTCTGAAGAAAGTTAAGTAAAGGATTGAGAGAGAGAGAGAGAGAGAGAGATAGGGATAGAGAGAGAGAGAGTTATACATAAAAAATTTTTATTTAATATCAACTGTACGCAAACAGTAGACAATGAGATTTATTTGGATTAAAGGATTAACACAAGACTCAAGAAAAGTTAGATCTTAAGAAAAACAGAAATCAATGTAAATTCATGTAATCTTCTTTTATTTCAATTTTGTCCTAGCTATGACACTAAACTGCATCTGGTGGTGAGGCTCCAGTTCTGGAATTCTGGGTAGGGTGTACACTCACACCTTCATTGGTATTACTCTCAGGTTCTTTTTTACCTGAGTGCTAGAAGATCTGGTTTGGTTTGGGGTTTTGTTTTTGTTAAATGGCATATCTACCCTTAAGGATTATTTAATGCCAAAGCCATCACATATTTATCAACCTGAGTAGAATGTGACACAAGATCAGTTTCTTGAGTTAAACAGGTTTGAATTCATAGTTTTCCTTCTCCTAGATGAGTTGCTTCACCAAGGTTAAAGCCTATCCTATTATTTACCCATACATGGAGGGAAATTAGTTGGATGCATACCTTTCCCAAGGGTATTAATAGTATGTGAAATGCAAACAGCCACGTCCAGGATTGGAACTTGTCTTGCCATGTCCATTTCCTACACGCTTTCCCAAGGGTATTAATCCAAAAGTGAACGTAATAGCAATAACTGCAGTTCAAACTCACTCACTACAATGTTACAGTTAGCACATTAGCCACTATGTCATGGGGAATCCAAGTTGTAAAAGGAAAACTAAATTCAAACCACACACAGAGGGGTTAAGTAAATACATAAACAGGATGTGAGAAAAGGTTAATTTTTAAGTGAAGTACAGCTGGTTTAAATTCAGTTTTCCTTCTCCTAGACCGGTTACCTTACAGAGGTCAAAGAACCTAGTCTGTCCTACTATTTACCCATAGCTTGTGGAAAAACAGATAGATTCATGTCTTTTCCAAGAGCATTTAATATAAAGTGAAACACAAACATCCTCATCCAGGATTTGAACTTGGATTGCCAATCCCATTTCATACGATGATAAACGTTGTGCAAAATGTGCCTAAGTGTAGGTTCAAGTAGCTAGAGAAGAGCTTTGATAATATTCAAGTCATTGCAAGAGAGAGAGAGAGAGAGAGAGAGAGAATATTACAAAGGATACTAAGAAGATTAGTGTTTAAGTTGACACAAGTTGCTATAGTATTAAATACTAAGAGTATTGATTCTTCTATCATCAATTCATATCAGAAGATTCATGTCATAAAATGCTAAATCAATGTCTGAGGAAATTGTAGATTAGTTATAAACTAAGAAATTCAATAGCAATGATTAAAGTGATTCAGTTAATACAACAAACATTTTAATTGATATACTTAGGTGTTTTAAACTTGTTAATTTGAATAAAAGAAAAGTTGTTAAAAATAGAAATTTCATTTTGTTTCAAATGGACAGCAGATTTGGTTTCTTTGCTTAATAGCATATCAACATTCATAGATTATTTAATACCAAAGCCATCCTTGTAAAAGAACAGTAGTTGCATTATTTAATCCATAGCTGGGAGGGTTAGTGTGTTCATACCTTTCCCAATAGTATTAGTCTGAAAGTGAATGTAATAGCATGACTGGAGTTGAAACTCACTACAATGTCGGTGTCCAGCATGTTAACCGATACTCTACAAAGACCCCCCCCCCACAGGGATTGGGTAAATACATAAAAGGTGTAGCATAATAGCAGAAAACCTTATCTACTGTGCTCCCTATATCTATTGAAATTTCAAAGAAAGAAATGTTAAGTGATTTACAATATGCCACAGGGACTTTCCCTCACTTGGACAGCAGTGAATGAGACTAAATTTGCTTTGTTGATAATTGTCTCGATGATTGTCAAATAATTCCTGTTGGTGTTTAAAAACTCAAAAAAGAGATTTTATATTAACTTTCAGAAATTTAAACTTAAACAAAATGAAACGCATTTTGTCCAGGATTTGAACTCTGATCACTGATTATATTTTTTATGACAATAACTGTTACATTAATCATGCCTCATAAAATGTGTATGTAAAGTTTTATGTTATGTGATTCAGATTAAGTAAGTTTGGCCACCATTGAACTGTTGAACTGTTCATTTAAGTTTTAATATTGGGAAAGAGAAAAAAATCCAAAAAACCCCACAGCACTGAAATAAGTATTTATAATCAGATATAAAATTCTCATTTATTCAAATAAGTTTAAGCAATCTTGACTTATGACTACACCAGCTTACAAGTTTTCAAAGTTACAAACTGTCTCTTGATTTTTTGGCTTTGTGTTACGAGTTAAAATTTGAGGTACAAGCAAGTTTCATATATGCTTATGTTAATAAGTTCACTAAAAACATACAAGTTTCAAAAATTATCACGCCAAAAAAAGTATTATTAATAAAAAGATAAACATCAAAACATATTACAGCACAAAGTTCATTCATTCTATTTTAGTTAGGATATGGGACAGGCACCTGGAATAGATTAATGGTATTTCAGTTTATTTCAATGGGGAAAATTGATTTGATATATGAGGAAATTGAGTTACAAGTAGAAGGAATTAAACTAGTACCACTCTATTCAATTTAGGAAATATTAAAAATATTGTACCATCAAGGGTTCAAGAAAATATTTCCCAATATTTTTACTAGAATATTAAAATAAAAGTTAATTCAACAAAATTTCTACTACAAAAATTATAGTTTATCTATTTTTTGACAATATAAAAGTTTAATAGGCAAGCACTGCCAATTCTGCTTATTGTAAAGGAGAATTTGAGTCTATATTTTTTCATTGTAAATAAAACTTGACAAAAAATGTTAAAATAATTGAAATATAAAAAAGATCAAAACTTTACATTAAAATCTGTTAACAGTTTTCTTCATAAAGTAATGGATTTTATTCAGAGAAACTCACACCAGACACACAAGTAAATTTCACTACACATAAAACACACTCATTCATCTTCATTTGAAAAGATTTTTTCTTTAAAAAAAAAAAAAAAAAAAAAAAAAATTGTATTCATTTTTGCCCAATTTAAATTGGAATCGCAGATGAACCTTTAATATTAACTGACATAGCTTCATTAAAAAAAAAAAAAAAATCATTGCCAAATGATTTCATTTGTGAAATGAGAGAAATAGAGCCAACAAGTAGCAAGAAAGCAAATAACATTTGTTTTTAAAAAAGAAAAAAAAAAGAAAGAAAAGAGGAAAAAATGTTTATAAAGATGGTTTTTAAAAAAAAATTATATTTAAGTATTGTACTGAAAGTAACACCTGTTTACAATTTTGCCTTAAACTCTTTTAACTGAAATATACCCCCCCCCACATCACCAACTAGAGTATGTATTAACCCAAACCCTCCAAACAAGCAGGGTGTGACACAAGAGCATTAGCACTGTAAAATGCAAACAGCCACATCCTGGATCTGAACTCTGTTGTAGCCATTTCCTACGATGATAACCATTATAAAATAAGTGCCTCCATTTCATACAAGCAGCTAGAGTAACTCTTATCGCATGACTGACAGGATGTCTTTATTTTCATCAAGTCTTATACATTTATTGATATGAAGTAGAAATAAAAGATTAATCATGGAGTTTCTGATCAACATCCACAGACGTTACAGGAATAGTTACAGAGAGGCAACAATAACATATCTGATGAGAGAGAGATAGGTGAAAAAGTTTTTAAAAAGGTAAAAATCAGTGAAGCCAATCTATCTAGTGGAAGGCCATCAACATCAGCCACTAAGACAGGGTGACCAAAAGAGTTTCTATAAATTGCATTTGACAAATGGCTTCTTCAGATTGGCACAAATACACTATCACAAGTGGAGACCATTTTTAATAATACTGTAGGGATACAATAAATAATTATCTCCCTTAGATAATTTGTATTTTTGATAGGAGCTCATAGGAAGTCAATACAACAGTTCCAGAAACCCATCCTCAATCTCATTTCAACACTGAGTATGTAAGTAAGGAATGGTAAAAGTTGCATGGCTATCTTTTATCTTATCAAGTAAGCACTTTTCTATTTTTTACTCCTTCCACATACTGCTTGTTCATGGAATATGCATATCCTTTCTTTTTAATACTTATATGTATATTGTGTATATAAATGAAATGTTCTTGGTCTATACAAATGAGTATATTTTGTCTTTCCTTTTGTTGTGTTCGGTGTTAGTCTATTATGGATATACTAATATTAATATTGGTCCTTGAAGAGTGTGGACTCAATTAAATCATCTTTCCCACTACCAAGCATCCTAATAGTACCATACTGTTTTGTTTTTTTAACGGCATATAAACCATCATGGGTTATTTAATGCCAAAGCCATCATTGTAGAAGAACAATATTGGTACTATTTAAATTATAGCTTGGAGAATGTGGGGTTTCATACCTTTTCTAAGGGTATTAGTCTGAAAATGAATGTAATAGCGTGACTGGAGTTTGAATTCGCTTACTACAATGTTGCAGTCCAGCACATTAGGCGCTGAGTTACTGGGACTCCCTGTACCATACTTTAGACAGAGAGTCACTCAAGACATGTATATATTTGCATAATGAGTTATTACCTGGAAAGCATTACTTACAGGAAAACCCTTATACATGAACACTCAACAAATCAGAAATTCCAATATAAATGATTTTAATTTGAGAATATGTAAATTTGTATTTCATATTAGTCTGATTAGTGACTTTTGAAATAATATTGTATAAGCTTATTAATAGTATTTTCTTTAACAATGATCCACAATAGTTAATATGATCCATTCCTATTGGATCTTTGGATTGCTGTTAACTGCTTATTTCTGGATAGAAAAAAAAATATTTTAAAAAAGAGATAAAGATGTAAAAAGGTAAAAAAGTTACCTGACAGCCAGACATGCAAAGATATTAATTGACAAAAAAATATAAAAGCAGAAAGCATATAAAGTTGAGGGGAAAAAAAACAGTCAACCTAATTATTCAAATGGGAAAATTTTTTTCATTTTTCATGATAAATAAATTTTGTAAAGTTTAAATTTCTATTCGTTTTAAAGACTTACTTTCTTTACCCTACTTCATATTTCAAACAGGCCTTTAGAATTTATTGTAAAACTTTTAATGTAGCAATAGCATACATAAAGAAGAACCAAAATAAGAATTTTTTTTTAAATGTTACTGGACTATTTTAATATTGAGAATAGGGATTTGCAAAGATAAAGTAAAAACAAGTTTAAAATAGAAATCTCTCTAAAAAGTTTTGTTTAATTTATGGAATCTAAAATATAAATAAAGCGGTTTTTGTAAAAGACCCATAAATAAGATTATGATGCCTATTGGGTTAAGTTAAGCATTATGATTTTAAATAATTTTCTGAAGAAAACTCAAATAAATATAAGATAGGTGTAAATATTGTATAAGAAAAAGACAGGTAAGGAGAGAAAAGAGGAAGAGAAGGAGAGAATGTCATGGTACCTTGGTACTATCTGATGCACTGCTGGAATAGGAGCCCAGGCTTCCACTCTGTTGTTGATGGACAGCACCAAGAAATGGCCTTGGATATTCGTAATCTGGGGAGTCCAGGTCGTCATACACTTCATAGATTATCTGGATTTCAAGTGACTGGAGGGAAAAAAGTATTGAAAATTTCAACATCTTAAATAAACTGGTTGTAAACTACTGGGAATTTTATCATCTCAGAAATAGATAATACTATATTATGATTGATCCAGAAATTTGGCAAATTACACAGTCCAAGTAAAATGTGATAAATGGTTTTCATTTTTGTGAATAGCAATATTTCTTGAAGAATGGTTAAAATGTTACCCCCCTCCCGACACACAAATTTAATGCAGCAGTGCCAATAATACTATGAATACTGTTATTAAAAGAAATTATCCATAGTATTATGCCAAAATTTATACCTATGTGTATGTACAAGTTTGAGAATCACAGTCCAAGAGAGAGAAGTAATTTTTGCATGAATATTGATAATGACCTCAGACTCCAATACTGGCAAGATGATGTGCTGGACCAAGCAAACATAAACAGCATGTTCTCCCATCATCTGTGAGAGGCGCCTGTGCTGGGTTGGTCATGTCAGGAGGATGGACAAAGCCCGCATCCCTAAAGTCCTACTGTAAGGCGATTTAGTAGAAGGCTACCGTTAGAAAGACCATGCCAACACTTCAAAGACATCTGAAAGAAAGACATGCTACATCAACACCAACACATGGGAGGTTGGTGCAGAAAACAGAGTGGCCTGGTACCTCCTTGTCAAATTAGGCACGAAAAGGAGTGAAACAGTAGCCACCATAGCAAAGAGAGCCAGGAGGAAGGAAAGACAACAGCAGCCCCAGCAAGCATCATTGTTTGTAAGGAGTCACTGCACCAGAGACTGCCATTCAAAAATTGGCCTGCCATTCACGCAGATGCAGATTAAAAAAAAGAAAGAAAAAAAAATGGATACTATGCCATTGTCTTAAGTAAACGGAAGGAGGCCAACAACATTGACTTGACCTCAGACTCCAAAACAGATTATGCAAGATTAACCTTAAGGTCACTGGAGGTCAATCAGATGGCCAAATATGGCATTTTTGGTGTATTTGGCCATCCAGCAGTGTCTACCATATTAGGTTTATCTTACTTGAATGTTTTGTGAGATGGGAGGTAAGTGACCATAAAGCTGCTTTATTCAAAGTTGATAAATGTATAAATTTTTAGTGATTTTGACTAAACTTCTACAGGATATTGATTGGTTTCTTTGTTTAATGACATATCAACGTTTAGTGCCAACGCCATTCTTGTAGAAGAATAGTAGTGGTTCTATTTAACTCATAGCTGGGTTCACATAATTTTGATTCAATGCTGAAAATCCAAGTATGAAAACAGAAGCAGCTTATCAAAAAATATAATAGACTAAAATTATGTTATTAATAAAACATGACTAAAATCAAAACTGCTACCTAAATACACTCTTTTACGGTTTGTTTGATTTGTCTTTTTATGGCATATTAACTCTTTTTGGATCATTTAATGCCCAATCAAGTCATTTTGATATTCAGTTTACTTACAGTACCTGCTGTTGTTTAGACGGTTACCCATCTAAGTATTGAACAGGATCATCACTACTTAACTGCGGATTTGACCGTAATCCCCACTCTTTTACATACATATAACAAATTTTGTCAGAAAAGAGTTAAAAAGTGTTTCATTTTTTTTTTGGAGCAGACCAACTTTAAAACCTTAAATATTAAATTATGAAACCATATTACTTATTCTGTATCTTAATTTCATTACGCGACTACAATGTTCAGGTGGAAAATTGTGTTTAACTGGTTTGACTTCCATATTCCATCAGAAAAACTGATCATATGAAATAGGGGATATATATGTGACAGTGAGGGAAAAAAAATTCATTCTTTTGACCAAATAAAGTATTCATTTAAAACAAACTATATGAATATAATATTTTATTTGGTCAAAAGAACAAAAATCTGTTTTTTCTTCTTCTTTCAGTCACATGATCAATTTTTCTTATGATATATGGAAATCAATCCATAAACAGTAAGAGAATGAGTAATTTAGGATCATATATATATATATATATATATATATATATATATATATCTCCATGGTGTTGACATGACATGACATGATGTGACGTGTGTGTGTGTATATATATATATATATATATATATACACACACACGCGCGCGTCTCATCATGTCAACACCATGGATCTCCATGACTCTTTCTCGCCACCTGTCCCTATCGATCATTCTTCCTGGAAGGTCCTCTGCACAGCATCCAGTATCTGTGCAGAGCTAATTAATGTAGGTTTTTGTTGGCTGACCCACATTGGTGTGTTCATGTGTAGGTGCCCATAGAAGAACATTACTTATGAGCTCATCCTTGTTTCTCTAGCATGTATTGTTCTTACCTGGATGGTTTGTGTGATAGGAGGCAAGTAGCTTTACAGCTGTTCCTTTGTGGGGTGCTACTTCCAAGATTTGTTCGAGACAGCACACAGCATCCTTGTACAGTTCCCATCTAGCTTTTTCTCCAAGTGTTTCACTAGTAGTGTAGCCATACAATAGTACTGACATGACTACACCTAGGATGAATTTTCACTTATATATATATATATATATATATATATATATATAAAAAGAAGTTTGGTATGCACGTGTCAACATATAACTCCAAAACAGGAGGTAACACATATTTGAAATCTTGCATACACATTATTATCCTTCTAACTAAGAAACACGCCAAATTTGGTTATTGAATTTTACTAATTAAGTTATCTAATTCAATAATTAAAAAGAAAATTTTAAAAATATCATATACAGATCACTCCAACCCGACCAGACTCCTGTCGGCGTGAGATGAGTTTTGAACTTCCAAGACAGCCCAGCCCCCCTCCCCGCCACTTACTCTATAAATAAATACAAATGTTTTATTTCTAACTACTGCTACCGCTAATCCCTACCTACCACTAACAGATTTCTGTACCCCTACCCCCTACCCACAAATCGAGTTTGGAACTGGCGACCGATGACCCAGTTCCTTTTTCTAAAATTAAAAATTAAAAAAATAATACCGATAACAGACCTTTCCCCCCTCCCCGTTAAGAACAGACCAACCAACCATAAAATCCAACTGTATATATATATATATATATATATATATATATAAGACAATTTTTAAAATTCTAAAATAATTCTATTTCAAATGATTTTTACTAATATGTAAGATATCAACAATTCAATTTATTCAAGGTCAAATTTTTGTTTAAGTCGAAAAGTAGTAACATAATGAGCATCAGTAAAAAAGATAAATAATATTACATATGTAATTAAGTTTTTATACATATTAAACATTAAATTCTGACAAAACATTGACACAAATGGGTGCATGGTGTGAAGTAAATTATGTACAAAACAAACGTTATTAAGATTTTAAAACATTTATATTAAAGTTTCTTCTTAGAAATCAATAACAAAAAAATTAATACTGTAATTAGTTTCACTTTTATATGACCCCACCAATATTTTGCATCACAAAAATAAGGGAGTCAAAGTTAAGGGACTCATTCTCCTTCTTACCCACTCACTCCCTGGTGTTCTAAAAATAATCTAAGTCTGGTCATGGACTGGGTACTTTTGCTAGTGTATATATATATATATATATATATATATATATATATATATATATATAATTAGGTATTCATTAATAAGTAAATGAATGTATAACATTTTTACAAGCATCATCTCAAAATTATGTATTTTAAAAGGAAAACCAAGTTATCTTAAAATATCTAATAAATATGAAATTAAAAACTCTAAAGCATTTAAAAAAAAAGGGAAATTATTTCCCAATAAAAAATAACCAAACGCATGCCACATGTGTTCCCCATCATGAAGTTAGTAAATATCAGACAAGATAACAAAGATAAAAAACAATCATTTTCTCCCTCCATTTGCCACATTTCATTTTTTAATATCAATCATTTTTCTTTCTTTGTAGATTTATTTATGGATTTATTTCATGCATCTCAATGTAATATATCAAATATCACATATATTAATAAGCAATTTACAAGCCTTGGAATTAATATTGCAGTACTTATATAGTACTTTAAAAATTGATTATGAAAACTTGCCATTTCAAGGCTATTATTTTTTTAGTTGGCACTATCAGATTGCTGGGGTCTGGACATATTAAAAGAAAGAGAGAGAGAGAACAGAGAAGAACTCTATAAAAATCTTATGCCATTATTAGCAAAACATAAATTTCTTTGGAAAAAAAAAATCCATCAGATTCATTGCCATCACTGAACCAAGTGATAGAGTTTAATAAAAAAAATCATGGCATAAAATTTTAATTAACTTTTAAATTATGAAATAGCATTTTAAATATTGTATTAAATAATTACATTTAACCGTCTTAAAATATTAAAATTATCAAATAATTTTGGATCAAATTATTAGATTATTAATAAAATTACTTCATATATAAATCATTGCTTAGCAAAATTCAATGAAAATATATCATTTAAAGTGAAAAAAGAAAAGAATGTATATAACATTTTTTTTTTAGTATAAACAGACCCCAGTACCTGAAGTGTATTTTTAATTTTCCTTGTTAATTCCATAAATGTCAGTTTTGAAATGATACCAATCAAATAAAAAAAATATACGTCTTTGTTATAAGTGATTAGTATTTGCTTCATGGAAGTGTATATTTAATGTGTAGATAGATAAGTACTCACTATGACTTCATGTTGCGACTCCTGCTTATTGAACTTGAAGAGCATTACATGTGTAGCACCAGCCACACACAACATACGGCTCTCTCGACATAATTGAATCATTTGTATAGCAAACGGGTCATCATCAGTACCATCAGAATTTTTGCATTTTGGTTTTTCGAATAACTTGGCAGATTTTACCTTATACAAAACCTGTAAGGTAACTGAAAAAACGGGCACATAATTAGCTAAATCTGAGAACTTATTTATAAGGAATTGCTAGGAGCAAATGTTACCATATTCCCAAAAAGCCTTTGGAAAAAAAAGAAAGAAAGAAAAAATCCAAAACAAACTTTTATAGTAAACATAGGAAAAAGAATTAAATGATGGTGTATAATACCAAGTCAAAAAATATATGTGTGTGTGTCTGCGTGTGTGTAGATAGATAGATAGATAGATAGATAGATAATCTGTTTTGTGTTTTATAGATTCTTAGATTGATGAGCTAATCAAAATGAAACTTTGCATATGAACATCTTTTACCTCCAGAAGTGGACATTTTTTGGAAGAAGATTAATAGGACTCATTTGTAGAGAAAGTAAATAGAATGGATTTTTATTTCACAAAATCTACTTTGGTGGATCAGTTTTATCCTGGTCCTTCTGCTAGTATATATTATATTTATTCATCCCTCTGCACTAGTAGGATGTGCACATGGTCAATTTCTCAAGCGTTTTTCTTCTAGACTAGTTGTCTAACCAAGTTTAGAGTTAGAATCTGCCCTACTATTTACCCATAGCTGGAGGGAGACTAGTTGGATGCATACTTTCCCCCATGATATTATTGCTATGTGAAATGCAAACAGCCTCATTCAGGATTTGAACTCAGGCCACAGAGTCCATTTTCTACAATGATAACCATTACACCATGCGCTAGTATACAAGATAATTTTTCAGTCACTGTTTGTCCCCTGTCAAAAGGATACCAACAGTGTTTCTATAGGCAATGGCCAGTGAGATGTATTGCATCAACCACTCTACTTTACAAGGCTCATTTATTAGGTGACTAGCCTTTCTACCACCAATTTTCTGGAGTAGAGGAGTGGTGTATAGGCTGATAATACTGGAAGTTTAAACGGTGATAAACAGTTGTAATACAAACCAATCCACAGATACAGATCTGGCCGGTGTCCAATTAAATGAATCTAAATCAAATCATTTTTCTCATTTTCACTTAATTATGAAAGGATTCAAGAAAATTTTTTTCTAATTTGATCAAATTACTAATAGTAAAATGACAAAATCAAATTTTCTTTTAAATTTAACTGAAGCAGAAGCAATTTTGAGTTAATAATTAAAGAGAGGATTAGGAATATTAATTCATATCTTATAGCAGATTAATTTTTTTTTTCTTCAGTACTGATTATATTTACTGCATAGTTGAGGAGGCTGATAGCAACCTAATCTTTATATCTTAAGAGACATTACATAGCTTTGTCATTAAACTGATTTGAATTTGGTGTGGTTTATTTATATTAATGCTATATCAACTCTTTATGGGTTATTTAATGCCAAAATTTGATTAATTTGTAAATATTTTATCATAACCATATTTACATTTTTCAAATTCCATTGCAATCATTGTTACCCCCCCTTTTTTAATTGTCTCTAATAATCATTTGTTTGTACAAAAGCATTTTTATCCAATAATCATTTTCAAACAGATCTATTTGATTCATAGAAGTGAGCCACACAGGTTTGGTTTGGTTTAATGGCATATCAACCTTCATGAATTATTTAATGCCAAAGCAAACCTTGTAAAAGAACAGTAGTGGTAATATTTAACCCATAACTGGGGGGGGGGGTCCCCCCCATATCTTTTCCAAGGGTTATTAGTCTGAAAAGTGAACATAATAGCGCGACTGGAGTTTGAACTTGCTTACTACAACGTCACAGTCCAGCATGTTAGTCACTATGCCATGGGGACTCCTATTTTATTGCAGAAAATATCATTAACAGAAACTCCATCCACCCTAGCAGGTAATACTACTCTGGGTGTGAGTGGACCTGTAATAGCAACAAAGGAGTACTCTATAGTCCTCAGATCTGGCACCTCACCACTGGACACATTTTACTGTCAGATATCTGGGACACTTTAAAGTTAAGCAATTACTACCCTCTCCTATAATAGGTGTCATATAAAGTGTATGAAATATGAAAATGTAACAACTGTTTTGTTTTGTATGTAGTTATTTACTAAGCATAGCTTAGTTGTAGCCCAAAGCCAGAAGTATATGAGCCACTAAGTGATAATCAAACTTACTAACAATGATCTACTAATCTACCTTGCTAACCATTACACCATGTGAAGTGCTCTGGTTTGGTTTATATGTATATTCAATATTGCAATTCCACAATATACAAACATTCAAGCATTTTGTAATAAAGAGAAAAAACAAACAAAAGCAAGGTTAAATTCTCTATTAAGCAATCATTTGATATAACCTATTTTGTTAAATGATTTTTTATCTAAAGAGATTAATAATCATTTAAGCCAAGTCAGCATGCACAAAACACAATTTGTAGTTTTTGATAAACAAGAAAAAAGAAGCCTATCAACAAGTACTAATACTGTTAGCAATTCAATAAAGTTAAAATCAAATTCAAATCATCAATAAAGATGAAAAATATAATTTTATTCAAACAAGAAACCAACTAAAAGAATAAAATGAATCCATAAATACCTGCTGATGCATCCCAGAATTTTATTGACCCATCTGCGTGACTGGAAAATAAATTATAAAGAATGTTTGTGTTAATGTACTCAAGAATTTCAAGTGTCTATTTAAATTGATTAGGGATTAGGAAAATTAGATTAGAATTAAACATTTCTAAAGATTTAATGGCTTCACTTTCCTCAAAAATTGTCCAACAATGTTGACATTTATTATTATTAAAGTGATGAGAAATAGCAGGTGTTTGTAGGATTAGGTTAAAGAACAATGCAATTTATAAAAAAAAACAGAGCCAATAAGAGAAATACTGTAATGAAGCAAGAAGTAGTGTACATTTTAACCCCATAACTATCAGATGCACAGGTGTCAAAGGCATCTGTGTAATGAGGGATGCAGGTTGAAAAGTATACTCTGTATCCATTACATGAACATTTTTTTAAAATGAATTTCTTAATTATAACAATGAATAAATTATGTTAAAAAGAGCACATCTTCAAGAGAAAAAAAAACAGTAAAAAGGCACCATTTGGACTAGTTTATTTTATAAAATTCTCCAATTTTAAAGTCTGTAAAACAAATAATTTTTACATGCAATTTTTAAAAAAATCCTTCCTCTTCACAATACAGCAAAAATTACATTAAGTTTTATTTATTTTTTTCCAAATTTTATTGAATTTTAACTAATGAGTGGTTGTTAAAAACGTAATTTTGGCCATACCTACCAGTTTGCATTTATAAATTGGATATTACTAAATGAACAGAAAAACTGTAGCAAAATAGCACAAGCTTTATGTAACTGTTGAACACATTTTACTAAGCAAACAGAAGCACTTTGTACATAGAATGTGCTGATTTGTGGCTGAAACTCACAAACCTTCAACCTAATCTGCATCATTTCCTCAGTGTCCACCAAACCCATCCTTCCCATTAAGAAATAATTGAAGGTATGTTTGAACATATAGTTTACAGATTCTTTTTTTTTCCTCCATGTAAATTGTATTAAACACTAGTAAATTAGTTATGTTTCATAATTTGATATTCAATTCATTTATGGGTGAATGGAAATTAAATTTGGTTACAAGGAGTGCATCAAATAAAAAATTTGAGAAGCTCTGATTTAATCATATTTTATCATATAAGACATCACCTAGTCAGAATTTCACAATACTGTAATATTTAATGGAAATATAGAAATGGAATTTTGAATAGGCTAAATACAACATTTCTACATTATATGCTGAAAATTTGAAGATGCAGGAAAATATTAAACAAGGAATGCAATATAAAAAATACGAGGAGTTATAGAATAGTATACAAATATTTGAAGCAACCAGGTAGTAACAACAATCATGATGCCAAAAAAACTAATAACTCAATCAGTTTTTATGATGAAATAGAAATGGTAGAGGTGTTGGAGATCAATGATTAATGCATAGAAAATGAAATCAGCAAGCAGAGTTCAATCTCTGGCTAAGGCAGTTTGTGTTCACTTCACATTATGTTGTTAACACTCCATAACAAAAGGATGATGATGGTTCATCATCTGGGAAGAGCATATGTGTATGTGGGGATTTATGTGAATAAGGGGTTGCACAAGTTCAGATCTATCCTCTTTAATCCAGGGGCAAGGCTGCACAAGTCCAAATCTACCCTCCAGGGGTAAAGTTAGGTTCAGCTGCAGCAGTGAATGGCCAAACCAAATTTTGTCTGAAAGAGATACTACCATTAATGCTTTGCACTATTACTATTTGGAAAAGCATGAATTTACTATCCCACAACTATAGGTAAAACAGCAGAAATTGCTACAGTGTTAATTAGCCACCAGTTTTGAAGAAGGACAGCTGAATTTCAGACCAAGAGTCAAACCCCTTGGTAGTTGGATGTGACTTTCTTCTAACAGCTTGTGTAGTCAAGTTCATGCCAATACATATTGATTCTTGACAGAGCTAACCTGAGGTATGAGCAATATAAGCAGTTGCTTAAGACTCCCAGGGCCACAAGAACACTTTTACGTTAGCTAGTATATTTTGGATTTAAATATCTACTTTATGAATGGCAACTTCTGCATATAACGAGTTGGCGCTTACATCTGTAAGCTAATAGTTAGGAACAGGACTGGCTAATTAAATTTCAATAAAAATCAATAATGGAACCCCTGGAGACATCTTTACAACAGAGGAGGAAAGATTTCAGTGAAAGAGGAAGAAGAGGGGATACTATTACTATTAAACCCTCCCTCCCATTACTCATCTTCATCCTCCCACAATTCAGTCATCCAAAACAAAGCAAAAGCTTAGAAATGTTTTGTCCCTATTGTGGGAAGATTGTTCTTTTCAAATCATGTTTACAATACGGTGTAAATAGGATGGTTTTATTAAATTGCTTCAGTTATTTGAAGGGCTTTACAAATGGTGATATACAGGGTGCTTGAACAGTACCTGAATATGTTCACTTAGTTATAATTTCTTCAATGACTTCCTCAATTGTTCTGTGTTCTTAAGCACTAAGGCAGTAAATTTTCTATTCTTATACATAAGTTTGTTGAATATGATACTCTTTGAGCTCAAACCTCCCCAACTTATTCACTCTGAATGAAGAAAACAGGATGGAAGAAGGACATGACTTAAACAACTATTGATAGTTCCACACAAAAAATTGTTCTGCTATAAACACACCTAGCAAAAGTTGTTATTGAAAATCCGTTATGGGCATTTTCAGGCACATTCTAGGAACAGCTAATAAACCTAGGTATTACCAGGTACTGCAGCTAGTGACAGCATAATTGACAATAGTCATTATTGTTTGTAACAATGATAGGGGTCTACAAACCCAATTCCGCTTAGGTTCTCATAAGACATCCCAGAAAGTTGGAAGTGGATTAATAAAAAAGGCCTGACGAGAGTGTTTCCTTCTAGTGGTACCGAAAATTAAACTTTTGGTGGAAGTGGAATATTTATTATTTGTTTTATTATTGTATTTTATCATTTGTTTTATTTTAAACTTTATTCATTTATTAATCTCCACAATATATAAGTTGCCAACGAAAGATATAGACCAGGCGAATTATCTCCCTTGAATACTGAACAAGTTGTGTCCCTTACATAAATCAGTTAAAGGCTCTATCAACAGGCACCTTTTTTCTTTTTCTTAGTTAATCATGCAATAATAATAATAATAATAATAATTAATCTTTAAAAAAAAAAAAAAAAAAAAACTAAATCGTTTTAAAGATTAAATAAGTACTTTATAAAAAAAAAAAGAAAATTCTCAGTTGGTTTTGTTCTTCAGGAAATCTTTAACACTATTACAAACAGAATTTAATTTTAGAGGGCATTTTTGGGAACTGTCAGATGAATTACTTTAAATTTTATCAGTATATACATATCATATGAAAAGTGTATATGTTCAGTGAAAAGATTCCTTTTTTCTTCTTTTTTTTGTGAAAGGTTGATGTGAGAAGATGGAAAAAAAGGAGAGATGCCCAAGGAGGCATAACAAATAATAATGATAATTATATCCAAGTGATTTTTGCCAATCAATTTGAAATTAACCCAGTATTATATCATTTTTTTTAAATGTTAATCTTTTTTAAAATTCTGTCACAAGAAAAACAAAAATTAAATGTGAATTCAAAAAATATAAACAATTTTTGGAGTAGGATTTACGCAAGTTATTTGGTTTGGTTTGTTTTACGTCATATCAACCTCAGTGGGTCATTTAATGCCGATAAAGTTTTGAAATAAATCAATTCTTAATGGATAATCAATTTTTTTATAAATACGTTTTTCTATTTAACCCAGAGATGGGACCCTGACAGATACTACCACTCCGGGTCAGAGTGGACCAGGGAGCAATGGTGATGAAGGGGTGCTCCACATTCCCCAAACCTCCAAAACTGGAACCTCACCATCAGATAGAGTTTAATGTCATCCCCAGGACATGTAGACCCGCAGCCACCACCTTCTAGCACCCATATGATAAAAAGGGGTTGGGGCTTGTCATAAGGGCAATAGGGTTGGGAAATCATATAGGTGCTAGGGCTTGACGTGACCAGCCGATTGATCGGAGGGGGCCTCTCCGACCGCCCGTCTAGCCCAAGATAGGGCCAAAGTGGAGTATTGCATGTCATGAACTGCTCATCCACCTGGGCTCTATCCTTAAGCATCACGGGTCGCCACTACGGCCAACAGGTGGCCCCATTGGGGGAGTCTTACCCCTCTGCAGAAGTGCAGTCGGTGCATTCTAACGCCCCAGCCGACAGGGCGGACGGAAGTTACGTCCATTTTTTTTTTTTTTAATATAGAAATGTAAAATATATTCATATAATTTTATAAGAAAAATTGATGGGAGTTAAAATTGATGCGTGGAATGTGAAAGTTTGACAACTGAAACAGACCAATACCTGAGGGATTTGTTTTACTAGATAGTATCTATATCTAATAAACATGTATGATTTTTTGTCTTCTGTCTGTAACTTCTTCTTCTTGGATGAGTATCTACTGTCTAAGAGGGAATAGATTTGATTCTCTTTGAAATAGCTTTTCATTTTTGATTGCCCGAAATGGAAGCCTCAACAAGAAACTTACCCTGTTAAAATGATTTCAGGATAGCTACAAGTAGTTGTCCCCCATTCTCCCCCTTTAATAGGCCAACCCTGCAAAGAGAGAAATTATATAATGAAAATATTAAGAAAACTTGGAGCAGCAAATCAATATACAATTATTTGACAAATATTAATGAAACTTGAATGCATACACATATATATGTTTGCTTTTAGTTGAATAACACAGAATATTTCTTCTTAATGATCTTCAATTGCTTACGTTCAAGTCCTTGTTTAATTTTTCTTATATTGGGATCCAAATGGTAGAGAAGATGCCTAATATTTTGTTCCCAAGTGATTTCAACCCTGTCCAGGGTCGTCTTAAGGGAGATTATTTCTTATAGTTGTTTTTTTTTGGGGGGGGGGGGTGTATGTGTGGGTATGTGTTGTGGGTAAACAACAAGTACAACAAATAATCCCCTTAAAGGTAACCATGGACCAAATATGGGGCACCTTCTCTGCCATTTGGACCCTACTATTCTCCCATAACTAGAGGGAGAGAGAAGGAGTCATGCCTTTCCCAAGAACATTAGTGCAAAGTGAAACGCAAACATCCTCATCAAAGATTTGAACTATTTCCTATGGCAATAACCATTATGTTTAAGCTATTTGCTGTCTAATGGTTACTGTTGTGGGAAAAAGAACTATGACCTAAGTTCAAATCTAAAACAAGGTTGTTTACATTTCACTTTGTGCCAATTCCATTGGGAAAGGTATGCATTTTTATCATTTCCCTCCAGCTATGGGTAAATAGTAGGGCAGACTGGGCCCTTTAGCCTTGGTACAACAACCAATCTAGGAAAAGGAAAACTGAATTCAAATTAGCTTTATTCCACTTGAAAATTAATCGTGTCACATCCTTCTCATGGCAGAGGGGTTGGGTAAACAAATACATATACAGATTAATATATGCACATGTTCCAAAATAAGGAGTGAATCAACAATAATACAGTGTACATGCTCTTCAGGCATTAAGATGGGCCTGCAACATTGCATACATAAAATCCTAAAGATGACAATATACCCATCATTGGAAGCGCTCTAGGTGTAATGGTTATTGTCATAGGAAATGGACATGACAACTTGAGTTGCAAATCCTAGACGACACTGTTTGCATTTTGCATAGTACTAATGCCCTTAAGAAAGGTATAAATCAAACTATTCTCCCTTTAGCTACAGGTAAATAGTAGGGCAGACTAGGCTCTTTAATCTTGGTACAACAACCAGTCTAGAAGAAACTGAATTCACACCGGTTATACTCCACTTGAAAAAATGACTGTGTCACATCCTGCTTGTGGCAGAGGGCTTGGGTACATACATACACTTATTACTTTAAAATCTGTGTACATAGTGAACTTTGGTTTCTTTCTTTAATGACATATCAACCTTTGTAGGTTATTTAATGCCAAAGCCATTCTTGTAGAAGAACAGTAGTGGTACTATTTAATCACTATTTGATTTATGGTTCTAGTAAGAAGAACTACAAAGAAATTTCTCTCAATGTCTTCAAGACAACCACTATTTTCACCATTTACCATTTATTCAGTGCCAGAGGAAAGAGTGGTGTCAAGACTAAGAAATATCTTGCAGTATATCTTCATAAGCTGCTCTAGGCCAATCATTACTTATTACATAGCATTTATGAACAGTATTGAATCACTATCCAATTCACAGCACAAAGTTTTTTGCAAGATATCTTATCAGCTGCTCAAAAGAAAAAATATAAAGTAACAAAATAATTTCAAAAGTTCTTACATTATCGCTAAACCCAGTTTTTTTCTGTTTTGATCCAACGGAATAGAAGGCAGGTATGAGGTCTGGAGGGCAGTCTGCATAGTACTGGCAGGCAGTCACAGGAGACTCATGGATATCCATAGGGTAGGGGTTTTCAAAGCATGGGTAGCTGGAAATAGTAAGAAGCAAATAATTATACAACAAAAAACTGGTTTGAAAAAATTTTCCCATCAATTTATTTTAAATGTCAAATAAATATATTTAAAAACAAATTGATCTTATTGTATTATTGCATAATGTTATAACAAAATCGGCAATATTGTCATTGTTACATAATGGATAGGTATATCCTATCATTTTTAGCAAGTAGTGTAGACTAATTTAAAATAATGGTAAACTGGAAAATCATTGTCATATTTTGAATGGCAACAGCCTTGAATCCAGGGTCACATGAAGCAGGACTTCTCATTGGCTTAAAGGATCACATGACCAAGCCATGGGATCGTAGAATTATAATTTAGATGAGTTGAGAACTAGCGGCCCGTTTGGACAAGACATTTTTTCTATCTCTGCTTCCCCCCACGTGTGTGTTGAGAAAATCCCTAGACAGAGACATCTAACCAGATATGAAAAAGACAGCCCGAGCCAGAAAGAGAAACTCCAACCCCAATAGTAGAATAAGCAGTATCGCGCTATTAGAAGAATTTAATAAGGGGGTCACACAACATTATGTCAAGGTTTCTTTTTGATTTCTACAGTATAAGAATTTTATAAACTAGATTGTCTTCATAACTCAATATCATTTGTTCAGCAAGTTAAAGATAGAGGCAACTCTCATTGACACCTTTGAACACCTCACATGGTGCAATGGTTAGCAAGCTATAGATTAGTAGACCATTAATGACCCATACTTCTGGCCTTGTGCCACAACTAAGCCAAGCTGAGTAAATAACAGTTAGTGACACCTGCTGCTAATTTTGGGGTGGGTGTGGCAAAAGCATATATTCAAAACATATTTTACTGTTGACTTGGTTATACCATAAACCCTTGTGGAAAAGGTGATGCATTTATCACCATTAGTACTCTACAAGAGTAACACACACACACACACACACTGGATGAAAATAATACATTATTTGCACCACCCCCTCCCTCCCCAGAAGATGCCCACAATAACACCATATTTTTCTAATTTACATTTTTCTGTTTTCAACTGGTAAATTTTCCTAAAAGTTTCAAGCTTAGCACTTATCATTTTTATAGTGGGACTGTATATTGGCTATGAACACCTAGTTTTAAGTGTTTGTACATAAGGTTGTTTTTTTTTAAAAAACACTAAGACATAGCAAAAACTAGTCGATTTGGACATGTTTTCATTAGATTTTAACATACAATTTTTTTTCAATTTGGTAATTCAAAAAACCTAAATATAATAAAAAATAATTTGTTAGTAAGATTTGAAATAACTAATTTTTATATCGAAAGAAAAAAAACTATGAATTTTTTTTTTAAATTGAGGGATTTATAAATATTTTTTGGGAAAAACAGTAAAATATAAAATAGTATAATTTGTTTCTAGTGAATTTTACATAAATATTTTGGTTATCTCTTGTGTCAATATCAATAAATAATGTTTATCCATGTGACTTATTTTTATTCAAATAGAATAATAATTTTTTTTCCTCCATAACTAACACAACTGTTCACATCTTTTTAGTTTCTTTTTAAAGCATCTAATTTGCTTAGCAGATACAAAAATCTTATAATTCAGCAAATGTTTCTCTTTTTGTCAGTCCTATTTTTCATCACATTTATAACAAAACAAATAAACCCTAGAGTTATGCTGATCAAATTTTTAGTGCATAATTTTTGAAACTTTAATAAATTTTTCAGTGAATGGTTTACCTTACAAACTACAAAGTGTCCCAAACAAGAATTTATAAATTTGATAACATTTCTATGTTGATTATTAAGAAAATTTGTAAAATGAAGATGAACTTATGAATGGATATTATTAGGTATTATTTATTACCAAACTCTACATCATTGAAAAACTAACCAAAACTATAAATATGCAGCAGTCAAAAAATAAGTACATTATATATATATATATATATAGATATAGATATAGATATAGATAGAGAGAGAGAGAGAGATATATATAAAATGATATGAAAAAACACAAATGTTGTTTAACTGAATTTATTTCTTAAACTTTACATTGCCGATATTGTAATATTATCTAATAGATGTACAAAAGAGTTTTAGAAATAAATAAAACATTATTATACCCCCCCACACACACACACACACACTAAAAAAAAAAAAATTGTAATACGGACAATTGTAAATATTTAATTCTTAGCATTTATTGTTACATTAAACAAATACCTTTTCTATCATGATAATTTCAAACATGTAAATAACAAAAAGATAGCTTTGTTTATCATCAAACAAAAACTTTTGAATGAATCAGTATGTTACAAGAAATATTTCTACAAATAAAGACACATGGATTTTACAAATTGAGTGATTTAATGCTGAAACCCTGTTTGTTTCATTCATTATTATTGGATGGTGTTTTATTTCATTCATTATTAGTGGGGTTTTTTAAACTCATTTTTTAAACATTTACCGCATAGGTGGGACTCTAACAGGTACTACCACTCCGGGTCAAAGTGGACCTGGAAGTAATGGCAATACAGGGGTAATCCACACTTCTAAAAATTCCAGAATGGGAGCCTCACCACAAGAGGCAGTTTAACGTCATATCCAAGAGACTAAGACCCTCAGCCACCGCCTTTTAGCACATCTATGATAAAAAGGGATGGTAGTTTGCCAGAGCAATACAATCGGTATAATAATCATACAAGTTGACGGGACCAGATGATTGATCGGGATGGGGGCCTTACTGATCGACCTAGCCCAAATAAGTGGAGTGTAACATGTCATGGATTGCTCAGCCACCAGGATTCCGTCGATAAGCATCACGGGTCACCACCCAAGGCTTACAGGTGGCCCAATTGGAAGGAGGTCTTACTCCTCAATAGAGGAGCAGTTGGCATATATTTTGTTTTTTCAATAGACAATATTAAATTCCATTTACTTCATATTGTCTATTGAACAAAACAAAAGAACTGGATTTTTACATCTCAGGAGGCTAATATGATCTACAACATTACGGATTTGGCAACACTACAAATTCTTGAAACATTTTAGATACTTATTATACACTTTTTGATATATTTTTACACAAACTCTTTTCAGTTTTTATTATGGATTATAATGCTTCTGTTTTTTTTAAAATAAAATTTATTTTTAACACAGAATATGCATTTTTTTTTTTAAATTCCAGCATCGAAAACCAGCGTTCGTTTATACCCCTCCTTCTAACGGTTATTTTTTCCATCTTTCCTTCATATTTTTCTCTTGATGAAGACCGTTCTATTAAAAAGGTCAAAACAGATTCTGTCAGCAAACTATTACATTTGTTTTTTCTAAAAATGTTAGATTCATATATATATATATATATATATATATATATATATATATATATATATATATATAATATATATAGGTGGCTGCGTGTGAATTACCATTGACTAGATGATTTGGCATTCTCTATTTGCGATGTGGGCTGGTGGCCTAGGTGTAGAGATTCCGCTTTTCACTCTGTGGTCGCTGGTTCAATCTCTAGTGGCAGAGATTGTGGTGTGCACTGCTAATGAGACCTAACAAGGTCAAAACAGCTGTCCAGTACTACGGATGTCGCACATGGTGATTGCCGAGTTGTCTGGTCATGGTAATTTAATTCATTCCTCTATTTGCGATATATATATATATATATATATATATATATATATATAAATGTAACATTGCTGGCATTGAAACCTTACTAGCAAAGGTTCAGCTTAAGTGGGCTGGTCACGTTGTCAGAATGAATGAGAACAGGCTTCCAAAGAAGATATTATACAGACAATTACCAAATGCTAAGCATTCTATGCTATAAAGATAAATTGAAGGACAATTTGAAACGTCTCAATATTAACTAGAGTGCTTGGGAAAATCTAGCAGAAAGAATGGCGTAAGACATGTTTCGCTAAATTAAAGAGCTTTGAAGAAAATAAACTGAAACACCGAGATCAGCTCCATCTAACTTTAAAACAAAAACATCTGACTCCCGCTTTAGGAAATTCCATCTGTCAGTAGGGCTTCATAGCTCGCGGCAAGGCTGGGCTGCTATCACACCCAAGAAAACACAATATCTTCTTGATTGTATGCACAACATGGAAGGAAACAAATCACTCACTGCTGACCCTCATATATATCATTCATGATAGGAGAGTCTGTTGCATAGCCCTTCTTTACTGGCACTAAATAGGTATATGTTATATACTTCTCTTACTTCTTACTCTGGTCGTATCTTCTTCTGGCCGCCTTTGTTATTCTGATCATCTATCTTCTATCTTGGTCTGGTATATCTTCTAAGGTCTCGTCTGGTCTTCTATTGAGGATTCCGGGTCTGGTTTCTGTTGCTAGGGATTTCTTGTTATCAGAAGCCCTGTGTCATTGGTAGTTTTTAGTAATAAACACAAGACTTCGATTTATGTTGATGTTACTTTATTTGAAATCCCCAACCAGACAATGCGCGCCGATCCTTACATCTTGCTAGCTCGGTTTCTAACTTCTAACTCTAACTGAGTTGCTTACTCCTTAAACCGGAAGGGCCTTCTATCGGGGTTCCCGGTTCTCACGGTTTATCCCGCAAGGCAAGGTCAGAGTGAGGTCAAGCATTGTTACTCACTCTCAAGGCCATTAGCTGTACTGATCGCCATAATGATTTCTACACTACCTTAAAAATGTATTAGGGATCCAATTATTATGTAACAAGTCCACCATATATACAAACACACACAATTTTATTTTTGGTTGGTTTCAATTCTCTAGAGTTTGGTAATAATACCTTAGGCCAAATCACACCAATAGCTTATTGAATACTTTGTCTCTAATCTGTTAGTGACGTTTTTTTTTGTTTGTTTTTTTAGGGGGTATGCACCATATTTTAAAATTCTTTTCTTAGATGTAAAATTTATTTATTTATATCTATTTTTTTTACACACATACTATTTTTTAAAAATTCCTTTAATGCCATGTTTGTTTAACACACACACACACACAACAATATTTTTTTTAAAGATAAAAATTTATCCATCGTTTTTTTGTTTTTTTTTATAATTTTTCATCATTATTAATTTTCCCTATTATTTTCTTTCATCTTTAAAATTTTTAGTTTCTTTTTATTGTAATTCACTAGGTTGTTATTTCTATAACATAGAGAAACAATATGTACTGTTAATAATAATAAACAATAATCTATCAATAAGACTTAAATGTGTCAGAGTTTATTTTTGATTTGTGTCTCCTTGATGTTGTAGAAATAACAAGCAACTAAAAATTAAGAAAATAAGAGTCAAAATGAATAATGAAAGTAAAATTATTAAGAAACTTGTAGAAAGATTCAAAGAAATTTAACTATAAGAATACATATAGAAGTACATACTAGGGTTAGGTAAAAGTTTTACAATATTTTGGTATGTGCTAGTTTGTGGTGTGTATATAATGTGACTAGAGCAATTCAAACTGTGAAAGGTACCCACTGTGCTTGGTAGCATTGGGGTAGTTGGTATGCTGATACGTTGTGCATTGCATCACTGTGTGATTTGAAATCTGTATAAATGAATGTGCAATGTAGTCTAATTGAGGAACTTATGCTTTGTGTCGGAAGTGGAAAGTAATGAAAAACATTTGTTTTGTGAAAAGTGAAGGTGCGCTTAATCACAATATAATAAACCAGATCATTCAAGAAATTTGCTCATGTTACAAGATCAGACAAGGTCAGGTAAGTCTAAAAATGTGGATTGAATGTTCCAAGCCATAGAGTCAAATTTAACGAGTAGCACTTGGAGAGTATCAGGCAAGCTCAGCATCTCCCAGTCCAGTGTGGTTTGTCACCTTCATGACCTAAGCAACTGCAAAATTGTGCCTCATGTTACCAAAATATTGCAAAACTTTTGATGCATCCTACTATTAAGTTATACATACTAAAATATATAAAAAGCCATGGAAATTTGAAAAAAATCCCTTGGATGAACCGTATGAAAGATATTAAAGAAAAAATAATGAGGATAAGACAGTAAATAAATGAGATTTGTCACTTAAAATAGAATTAAAAACTCACCCTTGAACTGTCAGATCTACCACAACTAAATCATTTTGGAGGAGTACTACGATGGCATAGGGTTCTTGGAAATCTGTAAAAAAGTGAAAATATTTAAAGTTTTCAAAACAGTAGGAAAATGTAATTGATACTTATCTTTTCCTAGATGAAAGAAAGAAAGAAAGAAATAGATACTATCACCTCTCAAAAAAAAATAACAAAAAGAAAAAAAAAAGAAGAAAAAAAAAGGTAAATATCACAATTATAATAAGAGTATGTGGCAGAAATACCAGCCACATTTTAAACTGTCACCTTTGTGATACAAATGAAGCCAAGTGGCAATGGTAGCTTCATCTCACCATTTCTTTTTTCCAAATTTGATCAGGGCTTGGACTGGTCCACTGGCTATTGATTTTTTTTCTAAACCCACTGATGAATCTGTAATAGTGCTTATTTCATGCTATGTCAGAATGATGCTAGTTCAGATAGAATTTTCAACACATACCAGTATTGATTTTCTTGAAAAAAATAGCACCAAAAAGCAACAATATGAATTTGTTAATTATAGCCTCAGAAATTGACTGTTTATGAGGAGGAGGAGGAGGAGGAGGAGTAGAAGGAGGAGGAGGAAGTACTAATAGTTCATTATTGAGACTTTAATATAAACTAGACAAACTTTGAACCTGTTGTAATAACAGTCTATGATGATATTGATGCTCTAATTAGGGAAGAGTGAAAGATTCTAATTTATTTTTTATAATTATCTCTTTTATATTGAGAATATGTAAGATTAAAAATTGACATTAACTGAAAATGCTAACCCCAGATATCAGAAGGCAGTGTATTCACCATTTTGTATGAACATTTGTCAATGAGAAAGCTATGTTCAAAGTGGGTGCCACGTTTGCTCACAGTTGATCAAAAACAACAACATGTCAACAATTCAGAGTGTTATTTGCAACTGTTTCAATGCAATAAAAAGGAGTTTTTGCATGAATATGTGACAATGGATGAAACATGGATCCACCACTTCACTCCAGAGTCAAATTGGCAGTTAGCTGAATGGACAGCAACAGGTGAAAGCTGTTCAAAGTGACCTAAGACACAAACATCAGCAAGGTTTTGGCCTCCGTATTTTAGGATGCGCAAGGTTTTTGTTCATTAATTACCTTGAGAAAGGAAGAACCATCAATAGCAAATATTATATAACATTATCAGTGCATTTGAAGGAAGAAATCAACAAAAAAAGGCCACAAATGAAGAAGAAAAAAGTGCTCTTTCACCAAGACAATGCACCATGTCATAAATCGATTACAACGATGGCAAAACTACATGAATTGCACTTAATTTTAACTAGGGGGGTTAGGGTTAGGGGGTTAGTTTAATGGGGAAATAAATAAATAATTTGGGTTCTGTTTTTTTTTTGGGTGACCCTAATTTTCCGACCGTTTTTCAAGTTCAGCCCTTATCTCGAGATTTCTTTTAATCATTTATTAACATTTTTTTAAAACTTTAGAAGTTACTTTAATTCATTCATATTAATGTTGTCTCGAATATAACATTTATTTCGACCGTTTATTCATTAGACAATTCTGAGCGATTTTTTAAAAAATTTGAGAAATAATTATCTCTTATTAGTTATCACCAATTTTCCCTGTGAAATTTACCTCCAACTTATATTTAACACAATGAAACTTGCATAAAAATGAATATTATCTTGAAAAAATTTTTTCCATTTGAAAGAAGAAACATTAAACAAACTCCTGATGATTTAAAAAATTTCAGCTAACGGAAATAATGAAAATTATGATTGAAAAACAATGTTTTCATTTTTGCACCATTAAATTAACTGAAATTTAACGTAGCCAAAAACAACTTATGACAAGAGGATTTTAAAAATATACTATGAAAAATCAATTAATAGTCCGATTTTCACAAAAATATATTAGGGAAATTACAACGCAGGTAAGTGCCTTCAAGTAAAAATTTAATATATACTTTATCCAGCAACGTTTCTAAATAAACAAACATCCAAAAATCTTATTCACTTCGCCGAAGGGCATTCGGTCTGTTTGTTGTTATTATTCTCTCATAAGCCTTACCTATTATGGTAAAGCGGGTAGTATCGCTTGACAAGCTTAATTTCGCTAGGATGGTCAGCTGTGTACTGTGGCCGAGCCGGTGTTTCACTAGTGTTGCTGAAGGGTTTCGATTTCTGTCGCAAATCGTTAGTATATATATGAGAGACTTAATAAAGTCGAAACAGTCTGTACGGTATTCTACATCGAGCCATCCTTTTGGGATTACACTTGTCAAGTTCATTTTCTATAAGAAAGTTCGAATTTTATGCGATACATGCGTTGTAAGTGCCTTCAAGTAAATTTATATATAATATATATATATATATATATATAATATATATATATATATATATATAGATATATATATATATATATATTATATATATATAATATATATATATATATATTATATATATATATATATATATATATATTATATATATATATATATATATATATATATAATATAGAGAGAGAGAGAGAGAGAGAGAGAGAGAGAGAGAGAGAGAGACACACACACACATCTATAGACACGCATACATACACACACATCTATACACGCATACATATCATAGAAACGCATACATACACACACATCTATAGACACACATACACACACATCTATAGACACACATACATACACACACATCTATAGACACACATTTATATATATATTTACTAGACAAAACGTGACCCATTGGGTCACCCATTTAGCTCTGGGTAGATAATTGAGGTTAGGGAAAAGGGAGTTAGCAAAGCGAATAACATTTAAAAAGAACAAATACGGCCGGATGAAACCATAATATCATTTTGTTAGCTTTCTAAGAAAGGAAATGTCTGACCTCATTTATGCTATGGGATGCTGGTTGTGAAATGTAACATAGAAATACATTTCAAATTCTCCTGTCTCTCTCTCTCTCTCTCTACACTCCAGAGAAACTAACATTATATAATGAGGAGGTAGTCAAGAGATACATAGAGGGGAAGAAAGAGGTAGACACAGAGTAAAGTAAGAGATTGGTCGGTTTTTGACTTAATTGCAAATTACGACAAATTAGAACCAATTAAAACAGAATTTTTTTTCAAACATAATTCAATCCTAAAAGTAAGGAATAATTTAATATAATTTTGTGTCATTAAACTAAACAGTAAAAATGCCTTTAGGAAGTAAAAGTTGATTAACTCAGCTTTACACACACACACACACAGAGGATGCAATAGTTGCCATCTAAATTACAAACACACACACACACAGAGGAACCACAAGGTGTTTAATACCAGCCCTCGACAACTTGGTGTATGAGTAGCATAGGGATCAGTGCGGTAAAGTAAGGAGCTGATGGTAAGTGTGGTGCTCTACCTCAGATGCAAAAAACAATCTCCTTGGTCTAGCGCTAGTGAAAAGGGGATAGACTCTCGCTGTGTGGCTGATACTGACTTTAAACCACACCAACAACTTTATTTACTTTCTTTTGTATATATATATATATATATATATATATATTGCTCTGTCAGAGTTGAATAAATAAAGGATCAATAAACACATAACAATAACGTTGTTTGGCTGAAGCTGAAAAGAAAATTACTGAACACTCAAGTAAGCAAATCCAAATAGATGCCAAGAAAAAAGAGAGCACAAAAAGGGGGGCGGGGAGAAAACAAAAAAAAAGGAAAAGATTTGTGACGCCAAAATGTGCAAGAAATCAGAATTCTCTCGTTTGTCTTGAATGTCAATTCACTTCCCCCAACCCTCTTTTCATTTTGATTCCCTATTGGCAGGCAAGCAAACAAGTGTCTGGACAATAGATGATGGTTGAGAGGTTTGGAACAAGTTTGGAAAGATTAGCTTTACATGCACAAACCATTACATATATAAGTAAATGTATAGGTGCAATGCAGTCTAAGCTTGATCTCTTTTGTAAGAAGAAGAAGAAGAAGGGTTGATTTAATAGCCTCAGTCAGGCAGACATTAACATGATTGATGATTTGTGACTGATGATTTGAGTCAGGTAACTTGGAACAGATCTACACAAGACCATTCAAGAAGGTCACACAACAAGAGATTACCAGTGAAAAAATTTAGGAGAAATGCTGAAAACTTGGTTAAGTAATTATGGAGTATATTTCAAATTTTAATTAATAGCTTTCATAGTACAAAGATCTTTTCAAGAAATATTTGTCTATGTAAGAATACAAAAAGATGACATTTTTTCCCTTACATTTAAATATATGTATTTACCCACCACCTCTGCATGAGCAGGATGTGATAAGGCCAATTTATAAGGTTTTACAGGTTTCCTTCTCCTAGACTGGTTGCTTAACCAAGGTTAATGAGTGTTTCATACTGTTGATAAGATCTTTGCACATTTCCAGGATATGTATT
This sequence comes from Doryteuthis pealeii, assembly GCA_023376005.1. NCBI lineage: Eukaryota > Metazoa > Mollusca > Cephalopoda > Myopsida > Loliginidae > Doryteuthis > Doryteuthis pealeii. The sequence goes on from CM042154.1 coordinate 699,513, forward strand.
TTGGTATTTATGTGCTTCCATAATTGAACATCTCTTGTAACTTCTAGTTTATCATAAACAAGTTCTACAAGCATCTTCCATCTTTTTGTAGTGTAATGGTTACTGTTGTAGGAAATGGAAACGGAGTTCAATTCCTGGACAAGGCTGTTTGTATTTTACATAGTGCTAATACCTTTGGGAAAGGTATCTATCCAACTATTCTCCTTCCAGCTATGGGTAAATAGTAGGGCAAACTTGAAGATTAATCAAAGTTCCAATTACTGTCAAATTTGGAAGACATGGCAACAAACGGTTGTAACCCAATACAAACCCGAATAGTTGCAAAGTCTACTACAGAATGACAGGGTATTTATAAAACTACACAATATCATTCAAATCAAGCAGCCAATCAGAACTCAAGGAATGGAATCACCCAAATCACCCAAATTCATGTATGGATCATTCTTGATTTCTATATATACTGTCTTGGACACTGCTTCAGTTGTACTTAGTTAGCTGTTGTTATTCAAACCAACAGTAGACTGACTTCAATAAAACTGGGCACTTTAAGCTTGGCATGGCAATCAGTCTAGGAGAAAGAAAACTCTGAATTCAAACCTGTCTAGAAGGAAAACTGAATTCAAACCTATTAAATGTTAATGATTTAATTTAAGTCATTCTAAGTTTAGTTATTTCTGCTTGACACATCCTTTCTTTCAGTGTTTTGACAATACAAATGCGGCAGTTATCATGTTGTAGAATTTAATCATTTTCTATTTCCTCTTATTATGTGAAATAACTTTATTTTCTAGGAGTTATTTGCAACTTCAGTTGTTCTAACATCTTTTCACCAATTCAAGCCACAAATTTCCATTGGTAAAGACTGTATCCTCATCAAACCATAGCCACCTCTCTTGTTGAGAATAACAGTCTCACCATCCATTGACGTTAAAACATTTCTCATTAGTAATTTTTTTTTTTTTAAGTCATCACAGTTTGTCAGCCATTTTTTATCACTTTCCAGTTTTGTCTTTTTCTGATTCTTTTTCTTAATGGGATTTTCTTAGTTTTAGCCGAGTAGAATTTTATTTCATGTGTTCTTTGTGCAGTTTGAACTGTTCTTCACTTTACTTTGCTGTCACTCACTCAACTCTCACTTGATGTTAAAAGCTCTGTTAAACTCTACTTCTTCATCCTTATTTCTATCCTCTTCCCAACTGATCTTTTTCATACTCTCTTCTTCTTCTGATGATGATGATGATCATCATCATCATTTTTTAACATCCATTCCACTATTGACCAATTTTGATAACTTCATGTATACAGCAATCTTTTGAACTCTAAGACCATAAACCAAACTTATTTGAAATTCTTGAATTTTTGACATGCCCAAAAAATATTGTCATAAATATCTGCAAAAATAGACAAAACCTAAAGTACAATAGATGAAAACAAAATTTTGGAAAATATATTCATGGACAATCATTCCTGAACTATCTACTTATACCACAGTGGAAAATTCTCTTTCATAATTCTTTTTTCAGAATATCTCTAAAATACACTTGGTTCCTTGTCAAAATTATTCATATCCTTAAAAAAAGTGTAGGAAATAATTACATTGATCTAAGCCACAAAGATTTCAGTGCCTAAAAAGAATTTAGTCATTATCATCTCGAAACCATGTAATATAATTATTCTTTACTAGTACAAAAAAAAAACGCCCTCTGGGCGATGTAAAAATAGATTTTTGAAACATATTGCCTGAGGGGTGGGAGTAAAAAATTTAATGTCAGCGAGTTTGTACCCTAAGTAAGTAAAATCATCAAATTCATTAAAGGATTAAAAAAGTAAAACAATTTGAAATGTAAACTTTAAATATGTATTAAAATAAAACAAACTATATATAGATATATAATACCAGTCATGTATTTATTAAAACTTGTTTTAAAAAACAATGAGGACTGTCTAATGTTGCATGTTCAAATTTTGAGTGCATTTATTCTATGTTATGACGATTTTGGGTAATGTGATGTAAGCAGTGACGTAATTTTTGTTACAGACAAAAACCGGAAGCGAATCTCCATTATTAATAGATTTAAAGATACCCATGATAATTCAATAGCACATATTACCATCATGTTTTGAAATAAAAGTTAGTAAAAAAAATAAAAATGAATAAATAAAATGAAAAATTATCTTATTTAAATTAATATACAGAACTATTGAAATAAAACTGTTTCATAGGTAATTTTTTTTGTAAAGTTAAAGAAAAAAACTTTAAAAATAATCTATATATTATTAGAATTCTCATTATGTTTGTACCTAAGCATAGACCAGAAGAATCAGCACCTCATATCAATATTTATATTAGAGCAATACACTTAAAATACCCAAACTTAGAGAATAAACCAATTTCCAGTCCAATTTTCAACTGAATGAATTTTGTAAATTTTGCATTCATGCTGAATGCCATATGTTAATTGTATGAATTCTCCAAATAGAAATAAGAATGAAATGCTAATCAACATTTACTTTTCTAAATAGAAGCATCAATATCATCATGGACAACTACTGTTACAATTGAAAACAAACAGATTCATAAGTTGTCTTGTATCATTGAAAGTTAATAAGTTAATATATATGACAGAATATTTTAAGCACTGTCTAACATCTGCTTAAGATATCAGGAGAAATTTTTTTAGAGTATATTTGAACCCTCAGCACTTTGATTAGTATGGAAATATTTACAATATCATTAAAATCAATAATATAAATAGTGCAAAATGATATCTGTCATGACAGACCATATGTAGCAAGTAAACTGTATGTTTAAGTAAATTAGATTCACATGACAGTTGGTTTTCTGGTAGAGCAAAGAAATCCATGTTTACCATATGCTGTAATAAGCATCAGCTGACAAGCATTGACAACATTGCAAATAAGAATTGCAAGTGTAAATAGATTTAATATTTAAATGGATAGAAATTGTGGAGGAAGAAAATTTTTTAATTGCAAAAACTGACATAGGAAAAAGTACAATTTGGTATTTATAAGAATAGTATTAACATTTCAAGTGTATTATACAATTGGTTGGTTAGGTTATTTTATGCCAAAGATGGTTTTATTTTATTCATTCTTGTTGAACACTCAATTTCTTAAAAACATTTTTTTTAAACTCATCTTTTGATCTTTTTAACCCATAGATGGGACCCTAACAGAGAGTAGACCTGAGAGCGATGACAGTGAAGGGGTACTGTACACTACCTGACCACTAAATGCACTAAGACCTTCAGCCACTGCCTTCTAGCACATATGATAAAAAGGGTTGGGGGTTTTCCATAAGAGCAATACAGTCAGGACAATTATGTATGCGCTAGGGTTTGACGTGACCAGCTGGTTAATCAGAGGGGGCTCTCCAACTGGCCGTCTAACCCAAGTAAGGGCCAAAGTGGAGTGTTGCATGTCATGGACTGCTCACATCCTTAAAAATGACAAGTTGCCGCCCACATCCAATAAATGATCCCATTGAGAGGGTCTTACCTCTCTGCGGAGGTACAGTTGGCATATTCTACAACCCCAGCCGACAGGGCTACAATGATTTGGCATTTGTAAGATTAATACTAACTTTTTCGAGTGTATTATTTTGATCTTGTAATAATTACAAGTGAAATAACAAAACTAACAAAAATATGGATTAAAAAAAAAATTGAAAATATCTTGCAAAAAGATTTGCATCCATTTTAAACTTAGTAATGAAGTAGCTGAGTGTGTGAAAAGTTAGATGTTCTATGAAAATGATGGGTTGATGAGGTTCATTAACATGCCTTCACTTTTTTTTTCTTCTTTATTTTAAATTATAAAGGAGTTCAAACTTTTAAAGCAGGTGAAAAAAAGGCATTTTTCTATTATGATCGTTCTTGACAAGTTTATAAATGTTGAAATAATACTTTTTAAATTAAGCATTGAGCTTGAAAGAAAAGCTGTTCATATTTCTTTTCAACTGAATTACAAAGAACAGAGTCGTAACAGTGGAACATTTCAGAAATCTAAGATTTAAAAAGAAAAGCTACATTTACATGAACTGCTATCAAAGAATAATATAAATGCACAATTCATCTTGTAATGATTTTCTATTAAGTCTATTAGCAGAACACATCATCATCATCATCATCATCAAATGAATGAGTATTAAAAAAATAATCAATTAAGACAAAACTAAAGAATGTATTAAATTACAATGATTTTCATTATATTCACATCTAACTTGTGACAATTTCTTTTTTTAAAGAACTAAAAATCAATGATTGAATTAAAAAAAAGGATAAAAGAATATAACTGAGAAAAAGGAAGAATAGTGAAAAAGAAAAGGAAATCAGAGAAGAAGAAGAAGAGAGAAGAGAGGCAGAGAGAAAGAGAGAGAGAAGAGAGAAGAGAGAGAGAGAGAGAGAGAGAGGAGAGAGAGAGAGAGAGAGAGAGAGAGAGAGAGAGAGAGAGGGAAGAGATAGGAGAGGAGGAGAGAGAGAGAAGGATAGGAGAGAGAGGAGAGATAAGAGAGAGGAGAGGAGAGGAGAGAGAGGGAAGAGATAGGAGAGGAGGAGAGAGGGAAGAGGAAGAGATAGGAAGAGAGGGAAGGGGAATAGGAGAGGAGGGGGAAGTAGGAAAGAGAGAGAGGGAGGGAAGGGGAAGAGAGGAAAGGAAAGAGAGAGAGAGGAAGGGGAAGTAGGAAGAGAGAAGGAAGGTAGGAAAAAGAGAGAGAGGAAGGGGAAGTAGGAAGAAGAGGAGAGAAGGGAAGTAGGAAAAGAGAGAGAGGGAAGGGGGAAGTAGAAAGAGAGAAGGGAAGGGAAGTAGGAAAAGAGGAAAAGAAGAGAGGGAAGGGGGTAGGAAAAGAGAGAGAGGAAGGGGGAAGTAGGAAAAGAGAGAGAGGGAAGGGAAGTAGGAAGAGAGAGAGGAAGGGGGGAAGAGAAAGAGAGAGAGGGAGAAGAGGAAGAGGAAGAGGGAAGGGAGAAAGGGAGAGGAAGAGGAAGAGAGAGGAAGAGAAGAGAGAGGGAAGAGGAAGAGAGAGAAAGAGAAGAAGAGAGAAGGGGAAAGAGAGAGAAGGGAAAGGAGAGGAAGGGAAGAGAGGAAGGGGAAGAGCAAGAGAGAGAAAGAAAAGAGGAGAGAGAGAAATAGAGAGAAGAGAGAAATAGAGGAGAGAAATAGAGGAGAGAAATGGGAGAGAGAAGAGAGAGAGAGAGAGAGAGAGAGAGAGAGAGGGGGAGAGAGAGAGAGAGATGGGGAGAGAGAGAGAGAGATGGGGGAGAGAGAGAGAGAGAGGGGGAGAGAGAGATAGGGGAGAGAGAGATGAGAGAGAGAGAGAGAGAAGAGAAAGAGAGAGATAGGGGAGAGGGGGAGAGAGAGTAGAGAAAGAGAGAGATAGGGAGGGGAGAGAGAGGTAGAGAAAGAGAGATAGGGGAGGGGAGAGAGAGAGAGAAAGAGAGAGATAGGAGGGGGAGAGAGAGAGAGAGAGAGTAGGAGGGAGAGAGTAGAGAAAGAAAGAGATAGGGGAGGAGAGAGAGAGAGAGAAAGAAAGAGATAGGGAGAGAGAGAGGAGAGGAAAGAAAGAGATAGGGGAGAGAGAGAGAGTAGAGAAAGAAAGAGAAGGGGAGAGAGAAGGTAGAGAAGAAAAGAGAGAGAAAGAAAGAGATAGGGGAGAGAGAGAGAGAGAGATAGAGAGAGAGAGTAGAGAAAGAAAGAGATAGGGGAGAGAGAGAGAGTAGAGAAAGAAAAAGAAAGAGATAGGGAGAGAGAGAGGTAGAGAAAGAAAGAGATAGGGGAGAGAAGAGGTGAGAGAAGAGAGAGATAGGGGAGGGGGAGAGAGAGAAGAGGGGAAGAGGAGAGAGAAGAAAGAGATAGGAAGAGAGAGAGAGAGAAAGAAAGAGATAGGAGAGAGAGAGAGGTAGAGAAAGAAAGAGAAGAGAGAGAGAGAGAGAGAGAGAGAGAAGAGAGAGAGAGAGGTAGAGAGAGAGTAGAGAAGAGAGAGAGGTAGAGAGAGAGAAAGAGAAGAGAGGAGAGAGGTAGAGAAAGAGAGAGAGAAGAAGAGAGAAAGAGAGAGAGAGAGAAGGAGAGAAAGAGAGAGAGAGAGAGAGAGAGAAGAAGAGAGAGAGAGAGAGAGAGAAGAGAGAGAGGTAAGAGAAAGAGAGATAGGAAGAGAGAGAGGTAGAGAAGAGGGAGAGATTAGAGAAAGAGATAGGAAAGAGAAGAGGTAGAGAAAGAGATAGGAGAGAGAGAGAGGTAGAAAAGAGAAGGAAGAGAGAGAAGTAGAGAAAGAGATAGGAAGAGAGAGAGAGTAGAGAAAGAGATAGAAGAGAAGAGTAGAGAAAGAAAGGAGAGAGAGAGGTAGAGAATAGGAAGAGAGAGAGGTAGAGAAAGAGATAGGAAGAGAGAGAGGTAGAGAAGAGAGAGAGGAGATAGAGAAAAGAGATAGAAGAGAGAGAGAGAGAAAAGAGATAGGGAAGAGAGAGAGAGGTAGAGAAAGAGATAGGGAAGAGAGAAGAGTAGAGAAAGAAAGATAGGGAAGAGAGAGAGGTAGAGAAGAGAGAGAGAGAGAAGAGGTAGAGAGAGAGAGAGGTAGAGAGAGAGGTAGAGAAGAGAGAGAGTAGAGAGAGAGAAGAGAGAGAGAGAGGTAGAGAGAGAGGAGAGAAAGAGAGAGAGAGAGAGGTAGAGAAAGAGAGAGAAGAGAGAGAGTTAGAGAAAGAGAGAAGAGAGAGAGAGAGAGAGAGAGAGTAGAGAAAGAGAGAGAGAGAGAGAAGAGAGAGAGAGAGAGAGAGAGAGAGAAGAGATAGAGAGAGAGAAGAAAAGAGATAGGAAGAGAGAGAGGTAGAGAAAGAGATAGGGAAAGAGAGAGAAGTAGAGAGAAGAGAGAGAGAGATAGGGAAGAGAGAGAGGTAGAGAAAGAGATAGGGAAGAGAGAGAGTAGGAAGAGAGAAGGTAGAGAGAGAGTAGAGAAAGAGAAGAAGAGAGAGAGTAGAGAAAGAGATAGGAAGAGAGAGAGGTAGAGAAAGAGATAGGAAGAGAGAGAGAGGTAGAGAAAAGAGAGAAGAGAGAGAGAGTAGAGAATAGAAAGAGAGAGGTAGAGAAAGAGATAGGAAGAGAGAGAGGTAGAGAAAGAGATAGGAAAGAGAGAGAGAGTAGGAGAGAAGAGAGAGAAAGAGATAGAGAAGAGATAGAGAGAGAGAGAAAGAGATAGGGAGAGAGAGAGAGAGAAAGAGATAGGGAAGAGAGAGAGGTAGAGAAAGAGAGAGAGAGAGAAGAGTAGAGAAAGAGAGATAGGAAGAGAGAGAGATAGAGAAGAGATAGAAGAGAGAGAGATAGAGATAGGAAGAGAGAAGAAGAGAGAGAGAGGGAAAGGAGAGAGATAGGATAGAGAAAGAGAAAGAAAGAGAAGAGATAGAGAAAAGAAAGAAAGAAAGAAAAAGAGAAAGTGAAAGAGAAAGAAGAATAGAGATAGAGAGAAAGAAAGAGATAGAGATAGAGAGAAGAAAGAGATAGAGAGATAGAGAGAAAGAAAGAGATAGAGATAGAGAGAAGAAAGAGAAAGGATAGAGAGAAATGAGAGATAGAAGAGGGAGAGAGAGAAATGAGAGATAGAGAGGGAAGAGAGAAATGAAGAGAGAGAGAAATGAGAGATAGAGAGGAGAGAGAGAAATGAGAGAGAGAGAGAGATGAGAGATAGAAGAGGAGAGAGAGAAATGAGAGGAGAGAGAAGAGAGGGAAGAGAGAAGAGGAGAGAGAAAGAGGAGAGAGAGAGAAGAGGGAGAGAGAGAAGAGAGAGAAGGGAGGAGAACGAAAGAAAGAGAGGAGAGGGAGAAAGGAGAAAGAGAAAAATAGAGAGAGAGAGAGAAAAAAGAAAGAAAAAAAAAAAGAGAAAGTGTGTTAAGATGTGTGAGTGGGTGTATTTATAGTTTGGATTAAGTAAGATGAGTGCAGTGCGTGGGTGTTATGGAAAAGACGGGGGGTGGGGAGAGCAGAGGCAAAAGATGTTTGTAGATGTGTTAATGTTGGAGATAGGTATGAAGCAGATGTTAGTTGATTGTGATAATGAGACAGGTAACCAACTAAACAAGTGGCACTTGTTGGTTGGTTGCTTGTCCTCCTGTGTGTTAACATGCCTGTTCCTCTTTTACTTACAAACACAGTAGCAGAAAATGGAAATGACTGTCAATCAGAGTAGTTGTTGTAGTAGTAGTAATAGCTTCAGCAGCAGAAGACACCACACATTCTTGAACATTGTCCTAACATAGAAATGGAATATGGACTAGATTTTCAAGTGAGAACAATAAAATTGATAAAGAGTCACAATCTACTCCAATAGCTTTTATTGATTTCAATGCAGTTTCATTGAAGCTTCTTTAGTTCTGTGTCTTTAGCTTCTGCTAGATTCTGTGTGGATTTACTTTTGTAATAGCAAGCAATATAATGAGCCAACACTTGACAGACATGCCCTCTTAATACCCGTAATAAATAGGTAGCCTGTTCTAATCTATTCTAAAAAGGAAAGAGAGAGAGAGAAAGGAACATGTGCCATAAGAATTGGTTGTGTAAGAAGAGGGATCATTATTGTTTGAGTATTGAAACCAAAATACCAAATAATAAAGGAAGGGAAGTAATTTATCAGTTTATTATTGAAAACATCCTTCATTAGTGTTGTTATTGTCATAACAGTCATTCAGCTTTGAATAAAACTGTGTGTGTGTTGGTATGTAGGACAGGGTGAATGACATTTGTGTGTAGAGATGAATACATCAAGTCCTTTGGTAACTCTTTGGACAATCCTAGATGAAGATCTTCCTAAGAGAAATGGATCACAATGGTCTTAAAAGGAGTGGTGCAAAAGAGACAGTGAAAGAGTTAAGTGAAAATACTACAAGAAAATTACACAAAAACAAAATCTATGAATGACAAGTAAAAATATTTATATAGATAATTTGGAAGAGTTTGCTTCTCGGTTCTCCATATAGAGATAAACGATTTTAAATTTGCAATGCATTTTTATAGTAAAAAATCATTTCCAATGCATTTTTATATGAATTGATTGAATGATGTATAGATTTTAAGAGTATGTCAACCCTTCTGGGGTTATTCTATACCTAGAGGTTAAGGAATAAAGTACATTGTATATCTATAATCACATTTTTGTGTAGCTAAGAATTTTTATTTCATTTTAACAATATGCCAACATTGTCTGGGCTTTTTAATAAATGGTTCAGGAGAATCGTGTTGAGAGATTACTTGTTTGAGTATTGATTACTTTGTATAGTATTGATCAGATTTAGGTTTATATTTTTTTGGTATAATTTTATTTCTCTAAAAAAAGACAAAATATCATCGATGTTGACATTTTCAAATAGATTTTTCATATTAATGCAATAATATCATCTGATGAAAGCAAAAGCTCCACATTCTATTAGGAAGTGTCGGGTGTTTGATATGTTACACTGTGGCTGTTCCTCTTGTTTGTGTATAAAGGAATGCATAAATCTTGTGTGACCAATTTGTAATCAAAATATCAGGACTTGTTCTTTACTAGATTTTCTGAAATCTGGTCTCCATTGTCCAAAAATGATTTGATCAAGGAATTTGTAGACCATTCATTTTAGATTTCAAGTCAGTATATAGAATTTTGAATTTTACAGGGCCCATATCTAAAGCAGATTTAGCTATCCAGTCAATTCTTTCGTTTCCTTTTATTTCTATGAGGCTTCGGATAGAGCATATTAGAATCTCTTTAGAGTTGAACATGGGGTTCCACCTATTCAGAAGTTTAATGATGAGGGGATCTTCTAGTATTTTATTTATATTTTTATAGTAAAAATCATTTCCAATGCATTTTCATAGTAAGCTAAAATCATTTCCAATGCATTTTCATAGTAAGGTAAAATCATTTCCAATGCATTTTCATAGTAATTAAAATCATTTCCAATGCATTTTCATAGTAAGCTAAAATCATTTCCAATGCATTTTCTTTTAGTACAGTGAAATCATTTTCAGTGTTTTTTTTTTTAATATTTTTTTTATATTAATATAATTTCCAATGCATGTATATTAACAATTGGGAAAAAGTGTTTGTTTGCACTCAAAAGACAGCCAAAGAGGGGGATGCTATTGGAACTAAGCTATTTTTGGCATTGCCCTCCTGTATACAAGAGGGTTACCATTTTAAAAAGCGATATTGTATCCAAACCTGCCATTAGCATAGAGGCAAGGTTAATATATTTAAAAATGCTATATGTGAGCTTATGGTACATCTTTTTAGATGAAGGAGGTGATAGTTGCCTGGGGAGATGGCCTCAGGAAGCTAAGCTAATAATCTATTTCACCCAGGTAAAGTATACACACTAATAAAAATCCATCTGATCTAGTCCTTTATCTTTTTGGTCTTTTATGGGAATTATAAAAATATTTTGAAAGAAAAAGGTTTGTAAAGTCTTCAAAGACAAGAATCTAACATGCTGATAATAGAAAAAAGAAAAAAAACAGCTTAGTAGTTCAGGTTAAAAGCACAGTAAGCCAAACTTTTTTAGACTTTATTTTTCCCATGCAGGTATCATTGGGGAATGTGAAATGTTTTGGTAAACGGGCCAGGCAACCTTATGTGTAGCCCATTTGTAAACATATTTTTAACTAAAACATGCTTCTCTGTACACATCACATATTCTTCTAGAAATTTCACATGGTTTGCACTTCTTGACCATCAAAAATTTGATGACAGACCATTGTTCAAGCCTGGAGCTCTGTTTAATTTGCCATCATTTTGAATAGCCTCTTAAATATTTTTGCAAGATTAAAATAATTTTTCTATAAACCAATTTCAAACAATGCAAAGTTCACATTTATAGAAAAAACATTCTGGGAAAAAAATTTAAAATATCTTGCTTTTATTTTTTTTTAAATTTACCCTTATTTGGCCTGTTTACCAAAACTTTCCACATTTCCAAATGATACCTGTATGGGAAAAATAAAGTCTAAAGATGTTTGGCTTTAGGTTACCTTTAACCTGGACTATAGTATTTTTATGAACATTGCAAATTTTTATGAAAATTGCCCAAAATAACATTTGCTTTAGCCATTGAAACAAATGTTAGACTTTGAAGAGTAAGACTTAAAAATACTCTGATCTTCATATGTGCAGGTTATTTTGATTTTTTAAGAGAATATCAATTCTCCACCCCCAAAGTGCAAACACCCACATTTACAGGCATCACCATAGCATTTTATTTTCAGGAAACATAGCAACATTATTAGACATGACAAGTTCATTTCTCAATTCCAAAAGTAGAAAACAAACTCACACTTGACTTCTCTTGAGTAAATGAATTGGAAATAATTTTTATCATGACAAAGGCAACAATTGTACGCTTCAGTTGGCAAATGTATTTGTATATATGACATTAATATAGTGAAAATTTCAGGAACTTGTGCAACAAGGGGAGGACGAGGGAGTCAAACATTGTTAAATTGTACTGTAAATGTGATCAAGAGCTATTTGTTTTTGTTTTTTTTTATGAGAATGAAAAGGAGTTCTTTACAAAGGTTTTTGCTTAGTTTGCTACAAGGCCAGAAATATAGGTCCCCTAGTGAGCAGCTGAAAATATTTTGGTTATAGATAACTTATTTTTACAGCAAAGAACAAAAATAACACAGAAAATTGATCTGATCAGATTTTTTTTATTAATTGATTTTAAATGGAATGTCAAATTGTCTAGGGTTATTTCATGCCTAAAAATTAGGGAATCGCTTTCATTGTATGTTTATATCTACATTTTTGTGTATTTTTTTTCAGTGTTTTGCACATTTATGTTATCAAAGTTTGGTTTCTTTGTTTAATAGCATATAAACCGTCATAGGTTATTTAATGCCAAAGCCATCCTTGTAGAAGAACAGCTTTTTGTTTGTTTGAATCTTATTTCAAATAATGTGACCTTTCTACTTTTGTTTTTAAGATTTCATAGAGTTCATCTTTTGTAAAGTGTCTTGAAGTATTCTTTCCACTTCAGAAGTCTATCTTCGTGGCTGGCTACTTTTAGCTTTGATCTAGAGGTGCTTTTCCTACCACTAACTTCATTTACTGTCTGCTATGCTAACTGTGATTGTCTATTTTCTACCAAATTTCTGATTTTGTTTATTTGGCCTTGGATGTATTCTGTTTGTTCTTTTTTTTTGTACATTTTAGTTAGTTCTATCTGGTGATGTTTGTTGGATTTGTTTTATTATGTAGGGATACATTATTATTATTATTATTATTATTTTTATTTTTTTAAATTGTTATTTTTCCCCAGAGCCTAAAATATTGGGCTTATGGGTTCAAAATTTAAAATTAAATGCTTTGAGTTTGTATGTTCTGATAGTGGATATCTAACTACCAGTCAATAAGGTTAGTTTACAAGTTAGATCAGTAAAACCTGGGGGTGTATATGTGGGCAAGGACAAAAATTGCCAAGTCCTTACAATCAGTATCACAAAGATACGACTCCAACCATTCCATTTGGTGTAATGGAAAGGTGTTTGCTGTCTCAGAGTCAAAATCTCCAGGACCAGGCTTCACTGTTTTTTTCCTGCCTTATCCTGCCAAAGACAAGAGCATAGCTGAAGAAGATGAACAGATACAACACTCTAGTCCCAGCCTTAAAGTTGGAGAGTTTGTAGTTTTTCAAATGCATGCAAAAATGTCATTTATTGAGTAGAAAACTAAGCACACAAAAGTCAAAATATAAGTGATCAGCTTGGATGAACAAGTTAGACAAGTCTGTTTCTATAATGCTTTTAATGTTAATTTAGGAATGATGGAATGATAGATTGATGGCAGCAATAGTAAAGTTATTGGAAACAAAGGAGATTGAAGATGAACATCAGGAAAAGCTGCAGAGTGGAAGTTGAAACACAGGAGAGCAGCTCAGACCGCCCAGTTTACGTTAATGTTTGAGTCGGATTAGGAGAGGATATGATAGTAATGATAGAAAATGAGACAAGATTATTTGTCAATGCACAAACAATTCGAAGATGTTTGTTCATTGATTTATACAAAAAGCTCTCCTTCTGAATGATTGAATATTTGATTAAAGGATTATATGGATCTCCAGATTTATAAACATTGTTTGACAACTCATCTCATTTGGGCCTTAGACAGACTCAAGTGTAGGATCAATCTAAACAACTTCTCGGCACTAGTTTCAAGAGGGGGGGGGTATAAACCTCAGTAGCTGAATATCTCAAGTCAATATCATATGCATTATTTTCTTTCTTTTGTTTTTATTTTACCCCCCTCCCCCAAGCTTTTTACATAAGATAGATGTCTACTGATTCAAGTAGCCATGATGAAGGAAATGACTGGTAAGTTAATTTAAAAAGAAAAAATTAAAAAAAAATTTTTTACTGGCAAAGTCCCCATACTTTTGGTAATACACTAAATGTAAGTGATGTTTAGTTCCACTTAAAGAACTGTTTCCCATTAAATCACTCAAGTTAGCAATGATGAACCTGCTTGATACTTAAATGGGTGACTAACTTAGAAACAGTAGGTACCATAAGCAATATATTTCTTTTTTAAGTCTATATGTCAACCTAAGTAAAATTTAGTAAATACTGGGTACATCATTAGTCTCAGACCAATTACAACTGAGAAATGAATTTGTTTCATTACTAGATGCCTCATACTTGTGGTATTGCAATAAATTTATGCTATGCTTATTCTTTTAGGGTACCTTGCATTATATAATGATTAGCGAGCGAGGTTAGCAGATTATTCATAGCTTGATACTCACAGGATGCCTCAATGCTTCTCGCCTTCAGCCAAACTGAGCTAAATTATTTAGCCAACCTCCAATGTATCAGTAGTTGACTGATGGTTGGTTTAGATAAAGGAACAAGATGCTGCCTGGGGGTGTGGTGGGGAATTGCTCTACTGGAACTGAGCTGCTTTATCCTTGAACCACTAAACATTAATGCCAGGTGGCTCAAAAAGATTTGTTCAGATTAAAAAGAAAAGAATTCCAGTAAAGTCAATAAACGACAAGAAATTTTACACAATGATTTGCATATTTTATCTCATGGAAATAATGTAAAGTTTTTTTCCATTTTCATCATCTACGATTTTAATATCATTCCAAGATTATATATTAAATAGCAAAATTAACAGTAAAATCAAGTTGCTCATAAAATAAGCATCCAGTAAGTGAAATATGAGTCAGGTAAGCAAGCTTAAATTAAAATTGAAAAATGTCATCAAAGAAAACTATATAGTTGTAGGTATTTATCCAACCCATTCACCATGGGTAGGATGTGATACAAGGTCACAAGTATGGGGCATCCATCAAGGATCAAACTCACTATTCAGTAGTAATGAATTTGTGAGACTAGCTTGTTAATCATTACACCATGATTGGATGCCCTTAAAAACCACATTGTATAGAGGCAGAGAAAATATCATTTTTCTATTTCTATGAAACTGAATTGAGAGGATTATGTAGATTTACTTTTACTAAAAATAACAAAACATGCATATACATAAGGAGATACTGAAAGGTTCTCAGTCCAACCAAACAGGGCATGAATTAAAAAAAAAATCATTTAGAATGATTAAAGACATTTGAGGAATGATGTGCTAAATGTGTTGAACTTGAAGATAATAGTAAAGCAATAAAATTGAAAATTGGCTTCAAAATTATTTTAGTACTTTTTCAATCAAATTCTTTCATAACACAAAATGGGATAGAATTTTAATATATAATAAATATTTATACAAGTTTTAATTATGCATACATTATTTTAGGAAGGCTGCAATGCAAAAGTAACTTTAAAATGATCCTCTCAAATCATTCCAGTAAATATTGGGCTAAAGAAAAAAAGAAAAAAAAAAAAAGTGTCTAGCTGAAAGAGAAAATATCACTTACCATTTTGCCAAGGTGTCTCACAAAGAACAACAAAATCCACTATATTATGTTCCATTTCAAGAACTGTGATACTTTTTCCATTCATAACAGTGATGCTGGGGGTGCGACCAACTTTATCATATGGCATCCCACCAGAAAAAATGATGAGGGGTTCCCTGTAAAGATGAAGAATCAAATCACATTTTCACATAAAAATAACAGTAAAATTGTCACAACATATACAGTGTATATTTTTAAAATACACTTTAATCTTTTAACTAAGATATTAGTTTTATAATTTATCAAATCTTTGTAGTTAAAACTGAAAATTATTTTTTACAATTAACTTGGTGCTTATGATACACATATACACTCAACTATAATGGGAAAATCAAATGAACTTGGGGTGGGGAGATGATCATCCGTGGTTGTGAGGTGAATCAACACCATTAATAACGGTTTCTTTAAACATAGAACCATTATTTTTTTTTTTTTGGGGGGGGGGATGGAATTTTCTTAGTCACAAGTCATTTGCTTTTAAGTTATTTCATTTTGCATTTGAGACTTCATCTCTCATATTGTTTGACCATCAAACTGATCCCTTGCTTATTCCTCATTCAAATCTTTATTAGATCCATTCCTTTCTTGGAGTCTGTAACTCCTCTAGTCTGCTACCATTTCTTACTAAATCGGCAAGACCACATATATACATAATTCCACACTTGCTTTTTCTGCCTTATTGTTCAGTTAATGTGCTCATACACACAAAATCAGGATATTTATATTCAAAATATCAAGATATTTCCATTTTGAGATTTGAAATACCCTTTTGGCAGAGGTTCATCATCCCTAACCTAAGTTGATGGAGCTGAAAATATGAGGAGGAAAGATAGACTGACAAAAGATCATATTAGCACAAAATATCCATTCTTGGATTATATGACAAACTTGTCAATACCATTTAATCCCAATATCTTACAAAAGACTACATATATATAAAATGTCTAATTATATTTAAATTATTTATATACACTGAGAAAATCCCAGTATTTATACATCAAAGCCATTCTTTCAAATTTTGCCACAGTGGAGAGTAAAGAATGGAGAGGAAAAAAAGACAAAGATAATAGATCGTGAATTGATCAAATGTGACAAAACTAATTTTATTACAGGCTTTTTTGTGGACATCTTGAATCCATTATTTGCAGAGGCAAATCAAGAGGAAAGCTAAATTGGATTCACTTGACTTAGGGGTGTGCTACAATTGAGAGAGTGAATTAAGATATATTGCCCTCTTCTCTCTTGGTTTGAGGGAAAGAAGGGAAAAAAAAAAAAAAAACTGCTACATATATAAACCAGAGAATTTCTCCACTGCTTGGAAAGTGCTAAGTGTTCAACTGTATTAAAAATCAATAAGACAAGGCATTTGAAGAGAATTGTATTAGGACGGACATAGAATGAGAGCAAATATCACTGTCATTGCTTGTTACTTCAACCTGGGAATTTATATATAAATATATATATCAGAGAGAGAGAGAGAGAGAGAGAGAGAGAGAGAGAGAGAGAGAGAGAGAGAGAGAGAGCTGTAACAAAAAATAAAAAAGGCAAGTTTTCTCCCAATGTCCCCATGGTCATAAATAAGACCCTAAGCAAAAATTTTGCATGCACAAACTATGGTAGTTCATAGACTTCTGCAAGTATGTATTTTCATAGTAAGATATATTTTCATAGTAAAATACATTGATTAATTTTAATGGCATGTTAACCAGTCTAAGGTTATTTTATGCCTATAAGTTAGGAATCGCATTCAGATTGACATTTTTTATGTAGATAAAAGTCTTTTTGCAAAGTTGTATAGTTTAAATATTCCTATCTAATACTAATTTATACACAATTATGTGGTTTCAAGTAATCATTTCTATTTAATAATAATCATTTTTAGCACAATTATATGGTTTCAAGTAACTAATATAATAATCATTAGTAAACAATTATAGCATCAAGTAACTATTCTTGATACAAATATTTCACTGTTATATAGCATCAAGTATTCCTATCTAATAGAAATAATTTTCAAACAGATCTATTCGACTAATGGATGGGACTCTAACAGGTATTACCACTCTGGGGCAAAGTAAATCTGAGAGTAATGGCAATGAAGTGGTGACTCTATACTCCTCAAAGCTCCAGAAATAGAGCCTCATCAATGGATATAGCTTTGAGTCATACCCAAGACATCCTCTTTGGGGGGGGGATCTTATTCTCTGCAGAGGATACAGTCAGCATATTTTAAGCCCTGCCAACAGAGCAGTCTGAAGATACAGTTGTAGTTTATGATAATTATTGCATATGTCAATATATGCATAATTCAGTGCTAGCTTTTCTTCCACACCTTTGAGTTGATATCTTGAATCATAGCCTGAGGATTATTTATATTAAAAAATCATTTTAAATATAAACATCTGTTTACAGTGTCAACTATCATTCAAACTACGTTGGCTTGCTTTTCTGCCATAAATCCCAGTTTACAAAAATGTAGTTGATGGCCACAGTACATCATAATAAAATTGGAGTGT
The DNA here is from genome assembly GCA_023376005.1 of Doryteuthis pealeii. Lineage (NCBI taxonomy): Eukaryota > Metazoa > Mollusca > Cephalopoda > Myopsida > Loliginidae > Doryteuthis > Doryteuthis pealeii. The sequence goes on from CM042154.1 coordinate 716,971, forward strand.
AAAAAATTAATCTGATCAAATATCTATGTGTTCTTTATACATACATATACACAGATGTACTTTTATACTGAATGATACCAACATTAAAAATTTGTTTGCAAAAGGTTGAAACCAGAAAGATATAACATACTTGAAGGTTATCTATGATTATTTGTAATCAGAAAGAAAAATGTTGCTCATGCAAATAACTGGTTTGGTTTGGTTTCTTTATTTAATGGTATATCAACATTTATGGGTTATTTAATGACAAAACCAAGCTTGTAGAAGAACAATAGTGGTACTATTTAACCTTTAAGTGAAGCAAATAACTAGACCAAAATTTCAGAAACACTTTGCTGGAGATAGAATTAAGAAGAAAGAATGTATTAATATATTTCCAGTGGGCCAAGAGTATAAGCCCCAACAAAAATGCCAATTCAGTAGTGATTTTTCTAAGAAATGTTAACTACCAAATACATGTGCCACCCATTCTAACCAGGTTGGGTTTGATTTTGTCATCTGCAGTAACATCTTAAAAGTCCCAATCATCAATAGATCAAAGAATTTCCTAGTATGCAGCCCTCATGACATACATATGTAATCCATGTCGCCCTAGGGAGCTACTCAGTTTGACATGCCTGCTGTAAAAAAATTGTAGACTTGTCTGCCAAGGGAAGTTTTGCATAAAAGGATTTGGGTCCTCAGCTTTCTTTAAGGAAAAGAAAAGAAAAGCAGTGGGGATGGGGTTAAATTGAGAAAGTAACAGTTGTAAGTAGGGTTTTTATTGTAGAGGGTAATAGAGTTTTTTTAAGAGTGGGGGAGAGGGATATCCAGAGAGGATGGGAGGAGGAAGAGAGTCAGTGGAGAGGGAGGGGGGAAGATGCAGAGAGGAGAGAGGAAAAGGAAAAGGTGGGGGAAGGTAGAGATAGAAAGTGGTAGTGAGTGTGTTATCCAGACATATGCAAGGAGAGGAAGTGGGAGAGAGAATGAAAGAGTAGAATTGATCATAAATGTAATTTTAAAAGATAGTTTTCTTCCTTTATTGTGAAAGGGGGAAAAAAAGAAAAAGAAAATACACCCAGAAAACAAAAGGTCTCAGTAAGGTTTATGCTGTTTTATGTATTTCAAGTCATTTTTTGAACATCTAAATAGATTTTTCCCTTTGGATCTGTTAAGGAAAAGAGTTTGCATGCAAGAAGCTTTGAGTTTACAAACTTGAAAATAATACTAACAAATGGCACAAAAAAGAAAAGAAGAAAAAAAAAAGAGTAAATGGACGAATAAGTGTTTGATTATTTGCACTTCTTTAGAAAGAAATGCATTATACATTACAAAGTACTTGTTGCCTTAAAAATCAAACATATTCAACAGGAGGCTCTCAATCTTCTGAGTACGTTTTAAGAGCTTTTTCAAGAATATTTCTTACTGTTTGTTAAAGCTTCTAACTTATTGATTCCTTCTAATACTTTTTTTTACCACCCATTTTAAAGAGTTAAGAAATCAGTTGATTTATTTAACCCTTTTAATGCCACATTTTACAACTTTCTATTGCTCCTAATGCTGCATTTCCTAGTAAAAAAGACTCCCCCCCCCATTCTTTAAAAAACTTTAAAACCTTTAAATCACCTTAAAATGTTATGATACTCAATTTAAATGTTTTAGCACATTCCATCCTTGCTGGATTAACATCTGTGACCTTGTGTCACATCCTAGCAGTGGTGAATGGGTTGGGTAAATACCTATTCAATGTAAATATTATGAACTGGTGTTTGTTTTCTGTCTTTTTTTCTATAATAAGCATTTTGTAATGTTTAACTGCTTTTTGAGATACCAACAAGTATCTCAAAGCACCCCAGAAGAAAAATGGACAATTGGAATTTTAAAATAGGGCAAAAAACTAATTAAGTATCAAAATAATGAGAAACTTCTTTGCAAATTTCACCAAGAAGTGAAAAATACAGATGAACAAATAGAATGTAGTATGAAATTCTATTCAAATATTTGCAAATGTTTTAAGAACTTATATCTCTCCAAATACAGTAAATTTACCATTTTCTTTGATGGCATTGTAATCTATGCCTTGAATTGTACTAGAAACAACAATGGGAACGCACCCATATGTCATAATGAAAAACAACAGCAACAAACAAAGAGAAACGGACAAGGCAGGTTAGGGTGAAGAGAGCCCAAATGCTCGCCTCGGCCCAACTCTGCCCAAATCCCCCCTCTGCAAACTCAACCAACTCGACTGCCAACTGAACTGAACTCACTTCCCGAAGCTTCAACTGTCTCCCAAAACTTCAACTTGACTTATATATATATATATATATATATATATATATATATATATAAATTCCCCCATCATCTCCTTGACCTGTCTAACCCTTGACTATTCTTTTGTTTGAAATAAACAACTAGAACAATCACAATACTAGCACAAAGTTAATTTCAGACTTATAGTCTCTGGTATTAAAGATTAACAATAACTAGTACAATGTCCCTTGTAACTAAATCCTTACTCTAAATAACTAATTTATATTACAAACAGAAACAAATCATCCCAGATTGTATATCATATGCGTGCCAGTGAAACAAACTGAAAAGCACTAAAAGTGCTACACTGTCAAGAAAATTTTAAGGTGGGAGAGGTGGAAAAAAAAGAAATTTGATAGATTGTATTTTTCTCTTTTTCATTCCTATTTCAACAAGAAAACTTACATTTAAAAACAATTATATAATGATATATTTATAATTATATATGTATATAATAATAATTGATATATCCGGGTTAAAGGATATATTCTGAAGTTGGTATTTGGTATATTATCGCAGTAGTAGTTGGTGTGTCGAATAGCGATTCGTCTTCCGAGCAGGCGTGGTGTAGTCTGGCGAGTAAGCTTAGGTATAGGTGCCTGTACCAACACAGTGTCGACTATTTATACATGACACTGTCCAATCAGATTATAGTGAGGGGTTACCAAGGTATTTACATATTCATTACATCAATAATAAAGATTGGTCATTCATCACAAAATGAACAAGACCTATTAAATTCCACCACAGCTGACCAGACTAAAATATTGAAAATCAAACATAACTTGTTAATCAAACATCTACAATCATTATTCTTTGAAACATGAACACTATCTGACAAAAGATAATTATAAATTACAATTAAATATTCAGTGGGACAAAAAAAACAAAAACAGGATTGAATTACTGGATTTTTAACTGAGTTTTGTATGTATTTACCCAACCCCTCTGCCACAAGTAGGATATGACACAAGGTCAACTTTTAAGTAAAGTACAACTAGTTTAAATTCTGTGTTTTCCTTCTCCCCAACTGGTTGCCATACCAAGGCTAAAAAATCAAGTCTGCCCTACTATTTATTCATAGCTGGGAGTGGAGAGAAGAGAAGGATCCATGCCTTTCCCAAGGGCATTAGCACAAAGTGAAATGTAAACAGCCTTGTCCAGGATTTGAACAGATCATTGGTTCCATTTTTTGTAATATTATCAAGATACTTACCCACTTCGAACCGATTTCCATTCTACTTTTTTTATTGGCTTGCAAGGCTCTGGTTTTCCATCTTTACCAATTTTTGCTAATAAAGAGAAAGAAAAAGTTGTTTAATCAATTTTTACTCAACAAACAAAAATACTGGTTTACTGTTACATATAGTCAAAGAACAATATTTTTCAAATAGTATGAAAATGATAAAGTTTAAAAATTATTCTACAATTTTTTTTAAAGACAATGTCTCACACACACACACACACACACACACACATAACTTAAAAGTACTTGGAACTAATATATCTACAATCAATTTCAACAGTTCTTTAATTTCAAACTTATATTTATTGAGACATCAAATTTGACTGTGTAAGCTTATTCAAAATTGTAAATTTAATTTGAGTGCTATCTTTAATAAAAACATATCTACAAGAAAAATTTCTGTCTAAACTATCCGTATCTTGCTATCTTTCTTACACACACACACACACACACACACACACACACACATATATATATATATACTCCCACTTGGTTGAGCACTGTAGGAGGAACATTAATTGAAAATTCACCGCTTGGCGTATAAGCTGAAACTTGACTGTTTACAGTCTAGAGTCCTCTGGTGTTAATAAAAACATTTTACGTAGGGATGTATCAATTGTTCACTCAAAATCTGACAGCCGCTAATAGCCGCATGGGTAAAAGACTTGGCAGACGAAAATTCAGTCAGGTTTCGATCCCAGCTAGAGGTAGCTGTTAAAAGTAAAAGCCACACTGATGAAAAGTAAACTTCGAAACATGTGTATGTGGATGACTTTTTATATATATATATATATATATATATAATCCAAAAGTCCAGAGATGAAATCTTCCTTACGACACAAGAGTTTTATTTAAAAAAAACAAGTCGCAGTTTGAGAGCTCAATGTGTGCTCTTAATGCTAGAGTCACAGAGCAAATATATAAGTAAAGAAATAACAAAAGACTTAGAGATTTCTCCCTGAAATAGACTATTATGCTAAATCTCTAAGTCTTTTGTTATTTCTTTACTTTTTAATATATATATATATATATATATATATATATATATATATATATATATATAGAGAGAGAGAGAGAGAGAGAGAGAGAGAGAGACAACACAAATGTCATCACTTTTGCACCAGAGAAAAAGTTTGAAACTAAGAAAAATGTTTAATTTGTTCTTTAAGCCAACTCTTACATCTATACATAGCATCTGAAGAATCTCTTTCCTGCCTTTTGTGACAAGCTGTGGGTGTGTATGTATGCATGTGTACACACACAGCATTTCTATCAATGTATCAAAGTTTATGCTACTGCAGTTATTAAAATCAATACATGGTTTATCTAACTCTTGAATATGAACAGTCAATTTACAACTGATAATGATCAACCTGTAAATGGGTGATTCATGTGAGATTCCATCAAAATAGAAAATACAATATTATTATTATCATTATTTCATGGATTCTAACAAAACCCATTACACAAGATATTTTATTACGCTCAATAAATATTATGGAGCTTTGGGCAATCACTACTGATTCACTTCAGAGATTTAGCATATAATAATATCATAAAAAGGTTGCTTTCAACTATACCAACAGAAAAGAAGATTGAAACACCTTGAATGTGTGTGTGTGTTCAATTTACTCAAGATTAAAAGTAATATAGCTGGATTATAGTAAATACTCATATATAAAGATCAATATATGCACAGGTTTGAAAATAAGGAGAGTATCAATAATATTCAGACACCATTAATTAATACACTGTATATTCTCGTTGGTCATGTATTCACATAATCATACAGATGGGGAATAGCATCCTGTGATAAATTATTTTACATATTTCTTGTTCATGGAATAATGTGTGTATAGTTTTGGCTGTTGGGATATATTTGTGCATACTCTCTTTTTAATACCACTAGTAGGTATGTTGTGTATATAAAATATTAGATGTTCTTGTATGTACAAATGAGTTTATTTTTGTCTCTCCTTGTATTGTGTTAAGTGTTAGTATATCACGGATATATTAATGCTAATATTGTTCCTTGGTGAGTGAAATAGAAATAACTTTAATTTTAAAATTATGAATCTTTACATACCATGAGGCATCTGAATGTTTGCGGCCTTCAGCGGTGTCTTTAGGTTCCATGTTGTTAAGCTGCCATCGGAATGGCTGCCCATGAACTGTTTGCCGTCAGACCACCAAGATAAAGACCGTAATGCCTAAAAATGAAAGAAAAAAGACAAATCAGGTAAAAGATCTGAGCAGATACTGAGTTTTCGGTGAGAACAAAAAACAGCAACATTAAAACATAGAAGAAAATGTAATTTTGATTAAATACTTACTTCAGGAGTGCTAAATCGATATTCGGCTGTTTTGCTTTTTAAATCCCACAAGACCACTGCACCCGATTCAAAACCAATCAAGAGCTGAAATTTGAAAATAAAAAATATAAAGTATTACATTCAGAATATATCAAGCTGATTAGGTGATTATTCATTCAACACCTAAAAAATTAAGATAAAAGAATTATATATCAATAATAGATAAAGGATATAAACATTTAAAACTTATACAGCTATTGTTCTTCTACAAGGATGGCTTTGGCATTAAAATAACTCACAAAGGTTGATATGTCAAAGACAAAGAAACCAAACTTATATAAGTAAAATATTTATCGTCTAGTCAAGTATTCCCAGCTAGTTTACACTAATAAAATTTTAGGAGATTAAAGTAAAAATTTCTTAAGTAAACATTTCCAAATAAAATTTTTAAGTACTACATGAAAATTATGTTTATTTTAATGTGAAACTTTACTGTTAAATATTGTTTTAAATTACTGAAATGTGATTTTTTTTGTTTTTTTTACCCATAGAAACCCGACTTTCCAATGATCAGAGGCTTTTCCACCCTGCCTTGAAAAAATAGCTGAAAATGGAAAATATTGTAATCTGTTCTTTAACCACGTTACAGGCTGGTAAATAACACATCACAACATTCTGTAGACGATTTAAAATATATCAAAAAAATAATAAAATTATATATGATATATATAAAATTGAAACATTTTATTGGCAATAATGATGTAAAAATGGGGTATCACTGGATGAAATTCCAGCTGCCCTTGTTTAGACTGGCCGCTCAAGTTCAAAGGGTTAAATTATAATAATAATAAAAACAAAATTGAACCAGTATCAAAATATATACAGTGAATATAAAATCAAATAATTTTGACTCAAATAATATATCTTTTCTCCGTTTTAGATATATAAATGAGGGGAGTCACTGTGGCATAGTGGCTAATGTGCTGGACTGTGACACAGCAATAAGTAAGTTCAAACTCCAATCATACTATTACATCGACTTTCGAATAAATACCCCAGGGAAAGGTATAAACTCCATCATCTTCTTAGCTATGGAAGAAATAGTACCACTATTGTTCTTGTACAAGGATGGATTTGGCATTAAATAACCCATGAAGGTTTATATGCCATTATACAAAGAAACCAAGATATATAAACAATGTTGATGATAATGAAATTGAACCTATGGTTATATAGGTATATTATATATTATACTGGTTGATATATATTTATTGTAATTTCTTGCTACAGTAAATGTAAACATCATGAGAAGTTGGTTGTTGTTATTGGTTTATGACTGAATGAACCAATGAAAAATTAAAAAGAATTAAACATTTGAGAAAGAAAATAAACCATTTAAACTTATATTTATGAGCTGAAAATAGATATGCTCTGGGCAAGTATTCACATGAGGTTTACTTTTATATAATTTCATTGAGTGTGTGTGGGGGGGGGTAAAGAAAGATGTATCAGATCTCATTTGTATGCTTAATTCATACAAACTGAATAGAGTATTTAAAGAACAACTCATGACTGCCCAGAATAAGCACTTAAATTCTTAGCAATTTGGAAGCATGCAATGCTTATGCATGTTTAAGAAGATAAGTATTCAATAACACTCCAAAGAATTCTACGAATGGGTAAGCCAGCTCCCATCTCCTCTTTGCAGTAAAGATAAATGACTGCTGAGTAAATTGTAAGATCCAATTTGGAAGAAATCAGTGAAACATAATGGCATTCAGCCAATGTCAAGCAAAATACCAGGACAGGAGCTAAGTCCGCATTTTGAAGATTGCATGTTTTCTTTCATGGAAAGAATAGTGAGCTTATTTACTTAAAGATAATCACACATGCTGCTTTTGCTGAAAAGCATTTTGGAAATATACACAGCAGATTAGTTTCAAGACTCACCAAAACACGAGAGATTTTATTAAAAAATCTCTCCCGAAAGCAAAGTTGAATAATATTACTAAAGAGGTGTAATGGTTATTGTCATAGGAAATGGACACAGTGAACGGAGTTCAAATACTGGATGAGGCTGTTTTTATTTCATATAGCACTAATCCCTCCAGCTATGGGTAAATAGTAGAGCAGACTGGGCTCTTAAACCTTGGTATGGCAACCACTTTAGGAGAAGGAAAACTGAATTCAAACCATATAAACTCCATTTAAAAATTGACCTTTTGTTGCATACTGCACATGCAGAGGGGTTGGGTAAATACACATATTACTGAATTTTTATTAGAGCAATACACTTAAAATGCTCTGAGAAAATAAAGCAATTTCCTATTAATACTTCTGGGCTTGTGATAAACTAGACTTAGCTTAGTATAGTTGACTGGTAAACCATTGGTAGTGAGTTCAATTGTCAATGGCTTCCCCATAATTTTGGTCTTAAGTGTAAATGACAACTCTTCACGTATTTTTGGTGTTTGGCTGCCAACTTGATCAGACCAACTGCAATTTTAACAGAATTCTTCCAATCCAAATGTGACTCAATAACTTAAACATGATAAATGCCAAAGTTACCCAGAGAGCTTACTCGCCTATTTCATTTCCTGTGTGCAGTCACCTTCCATGAATGTACTGAACAGTTTAAAACTGAATGTGGTATCAAAGTTCATGAATGTAATTTTTAAAGAAATTTAAATTCTTAATATAATGGAAATAACTATGAAATGCTAATTAGAATCATTCACTCCTTTCTAAATAGAAGCATCAATATCATCATCAACCACTTTTAAAATTGGAACCCATTGGGTTCACAAATTGTTTAGTTTGTAAGGAAAATGATAGCATGAAGAAAGAATGGCAAAAGTGTAAACAAACATTTAATCAAATATTACACTACTACAACCAGAAACTCTTTTGAAGATCTATGAATTAATGTTACTCACTGGTGAGGAAAAACATTTGTATTGATATACTGCTGCCACTTTTGAAAAGAAAACATATTTGGAATATATCTGAATGGCAACCATTACATCTCATTTGTATAGAAGTGTTGCACTTATCCAGGTGACTGCAAATGACCTGTTGCAATGCCCCCACCCCTCATGGACAGCTATGAATAAAGGGTGCAATTTTCTAATTTTTAAAGTTAAAAAAGAAAATTAATTTTACAATAAAAGTAAATTTATAAACTTTGCTTTCAATAGAATTATAAGTAGTTTAACTGAGAGTGTAAAAAAGGGTTGTGATTATTATGAATTAATCTTTAATAATTTCTGTTTAATATTTCACAAAGTGTAAACAGCCTAGGAGATGCTCATGGCGTAATGGTTATCATCATAGGAAGTGGATTTGCCTATCAGAATTAAAGTCCTGAATGATGCTGTTTGCATCTGAAAAAAGAATGAATCAAACTCAGAACATCAGCAATGGAGTCAAATGCAATTTATGCTTTAGAATTTGGAACCGAGCCAGATCACCATGGAAACAACCAAAAACATTTGTTGTGCAAAAGATGAATGTGCAGTTGATCATAATACAGTAACCTGATAGTTCAAGAGATTTTGCTCAGATTGTAAGACCCTAAACAATCAGACATGGTCAGGAAGGATTTAAAAATATAAAAGAATGTTAATTGGTTATTTAATAGCCTATATAACATGTAAAATTTGGTATTTATTAAACATAATTCAAAATGTAGAAATGGAGGATTCCCTGGTTGGAATTTATATATATATATATATATATTGTAGATCAGACAGGGTTCTCTAGCTTTAGTAGTGAAACTAGTCTTTTAATCTCTGGAAGAACAACATTTTATTCAACATTTATGAACATTTTAGATGCATTTGCTTGGAGAGTATTTTTCAGAAAAAAATATTCTTTTTTAATAGTTTTATATTTCTTTTAAAAAAATTGGCTATTTTTTGATAAAATAGTTATATACTGAATGATCTTTCATTTATAAAATAATTTCTGAAATTAATCTATGAAGTCCTTCCCATTATGTTTGAATTTCAGCTTTATAAAATTATTGAGCAGATACCAAATTTTAGGCTAAAAAATTAACAAAACTCAACCCATACATAGCTATATATGATTGATTTTAATGGCATTTCAACCAGTCTAGGGTTATTTTATGCCTATAAGTTAGGAATCGTATTTATTGTATGTTTGTATTTGTGTAGTTGTTTAAGATTTTTTTGCACAGTTATACAAGATCAAGTATTTTTATATTTTAATACACATAATCTATACACAATCAGGTTTCAAGTAATTATTTCTATTTAATAATAATCATTGTTTGTATACAGTTATATGATTTCAAGTAACTAATACTAATCCTTAGTAAACAATTATAGCTTCAAGTAACTATTCTTAATACAAATAATCTACAGTTATATGGTTTCCCGTATTCCTATTGAATACTAATAATTTTCAAACAGATCTATTTGACACATAGATGGGACACTAACAGGTACTACCACTTCGGGGGCAGAGTGGACCTGAGACTAATAGCAATGAAGAGGTGACTACACACTCCTCATAGCCCCAGAACAGGAGCCTCACCATCAGATGCTGATTAGTGGCATAACCAGGACATCCCTTGCATATTCTAAGCCCTGCTGACAGGATACAAGTATATATGGTATTTCCATACAGCATATGATTAATAAAGAAAGTCTTAAAAACTATGGAGATTAATTTGGTCCAAGCAAGATATTCAGTAAAAAAACAAAAAAAAAAAAAACAAAACAAAAACAAACAAACAACCAAACAAACAAAAACAAACACGTCTATTCAGAAAACGTTTAAACTTTATATTCCCATTAAGCTGAGAGTTGTTCTTTATTTGGATTAAACTTTCAAACCATATGGAAATTCCCAAGAAAGGGGAAAAAAAGAAGCTGACTTTGTTTATCAAGATGTACTGCTAAAACAATAGCAGTGCCAACTCTGACATGTGCAGAGGTGAACAAATAGGCAGATAAGACATATAGTATATACATAACATATCCAAGATGGGCAGATTGCTTCTCCAAATAATGAAATACCACTATACATAATTAGCAGGCATTTTGTAGGCTGCAGGTGCCTTCCTCAATGACTGATTCTTTGGCAGACATTCAAGTAACCAATTTTCCATTATTTAGCTGTTGGTGCCAACATTGTGTAACCTCCACAAGGCCAGTGGTCAGATACAAGTTGGACACTACCGCAAAAGCATTAACTGCAGCACAGCAGCAACCAAAATGCAGAAGGAGCTGGTAAAGGTGATGTTGGTATATTCTTGGGTGGGTGGAAAGCAATGAAAAGGAAGCAAAAACAGAGTTTTAAGAAATCAATAAGCCAATTCTGGAATGATCCTACCAATTCAGCTAACATAGCTTTTACAAAACAGAGAGAGGAACATACCTAATCCCTTGTAATGTTTAGGGGGAGTCAAAATCCTTTTCTAAGATTTTAAAAACATAACAGAATTTCAAGTAGAAAAGTTACATTTTAAATGGCATATAAAAGATACACCTCCCCACTATTTACATTTAATACTACAGCATTATCAAGTTAAATAAACATCACCTAACAAGATAACTCAACTTCAATATACAAGACTGGGGAAATTGGAAGAGGGCATTCTTTAGAAGAAAAAAAAAGGGACATATTTTATATACCACCAAATAGAATGTTAACAAAAATGTTATTTCTCCAATATTGGAGGCTGAATATTGCAAATGTATCACAAAATAAGGAAAATATTTTTTAAATAAAAAAAAGTGTGGAAAGAATAGTGAACTTAAATGTCATTGTTTAGATTGGTTTGGGTTCATTGCTGAATGGTATATCAACTTTTGTGGGTTATTTAATGCCAAAGAGAACAGTAGTATGACTATTTAACTCATAGCTGGAGAGATGAGGCAGTTCATAACTTTCCGAAGGGTATTAGTCCAAAAGTGAATGTAATAGAGTGACGAGTTTGAACTCAATATGATGTTGCATTCCAGCACATTAGCCATTACGCCATGGAGACTCTTGTCCTTGTTAAGTTTTAGATATATAAACAATGGTAATAATTAAATCCATGGATATATATCTTACATATGAAAATATATGCCAACAGACACAATAAATCCACAAATATGTTAGTTTTCTTATATTGGATTAGTTTAGCTTCTTTTTTTTAATAGCATATTAACCTTTATGGATTAATTCAATGACAAAACCATCCTTATAAAAGAACAGTAGTGATACTATTTAACCCATAGATAGGGGGATCAGGGGGTTCATACCTTCCCCAAGCACATTAGTTCAAAAGTGAATGTAATAGCATGAGTGGTGTTTAAAAATCACTTACTACAATGTTGCAAACCAGTATGTTAGCCACTACATCACAGTGACCCCCCCTTCTATATTGGAGGTAAAATATTGCAAATATTCATTCACAAAACACAAAGGAAGAACGTGCCAAGATTGTGATTTAAAAGCCATAAGCAAAACCATAAAAAAGTTCATTTGTTAAATGCACCAACAAACTGATAAAGAAAAAATATTGGGTTTATCAAATGAAAACTTACACATCACAATCTGATAATTATGATAATTAACCATTAAAATGTCAAAGGTTAATAATAATTTCAAGTTCAGAAAATTTAAAAAGTGAGAAACTATTCAAGATAAAATGCCATGGTAAAAATAACTATATAGAAAAAGTGAATACCATTTAATCCACTAGATTTATTTTTTATACATAGCATTATAATCCATGTATAAAATGTTTATCAGTCAAATGTTTATCAGTATGATTTAAAAAAAAAAAAAAATTCTGATTAGCTTAATATCCATAATTCCCTGACTAAACTTAATCCAATATCTATTTTAAGAGATCAAAATTAAGCTCCTTATAAGGAGAAATATTTTCATTTGCATCTTTAATCAGAGAATAATTCATAGGAGTGATAGGAAAAATAAAATTAAGAATGTCAAAATGTAAAATAAGTTAAAGCAGCAGACAAACAGTGATCCATTTTAAATACATGATATCAAGATATCTTCAAAATTTCTAAACTTAAAGAAACATTAAATATGCTGACATAATCCTAACATCATCATGTCGTGCTGACAGCATGGATTCCCATGCCTCTCTCACCACCTGTGCCTATCAGTCATTGTTCCTGGAAAGTCTTCCCTGTGACATCTAGTATCTGCACAGAACTTATCAATATAAATCTTTGCTGGTCTGCCAACACTGGTGTTTTCATGTATAGGTGTCCACAGGAAAACGTCACTCATTAGTTTATCCTTACTACTTTAACAGGGTTCACACACATTTTAGTAAATCATTTTCCAGGACGTTTCCAGGACATCTTAAAAATTTTCCAGGACACCACTTGTTCACGGCAATTTCATAATTTAATCGATATTAATCTAATATCGACACATTTAGACACTTTTATTGTTACTTTTTTATGTTGCAGGGTTAATGAATTATCTTGGGTTTATTATAGATGATGCCTACATCTATCAATTAACGACACAGGGTGTTCACAAAGTCCAAATGCACTTTAAAGTTATAAATTATTTTAAGTGCACTCTAACTTTATAGACACACTGTACAATAAAATTGTCTGGCCTCCTGTTTTTGCTTAGCCATGATGGGTTATTTTTTCATTAGCAAATCAATTTTAAACCCTCACCCAATATTTCAAATAAATGTTTTTTTTTTTTGTTTGTTTGTTTTTTAAAAAAATTAGAACAAATTTCAGATATTTACTGTGCTGTATTTCTCGCTTTTTTATTGGCAAATATATGTAGATATTCACAATGACCACCCCTCGTTTTATATCTGCATCATATTTTATATACTATTGTATATTAATAACCATGTTCAATTTTTGGGGTATAAGGGAGATAAATGTGTATCCCAAGAGGTGATAACTCATTATTTGTCCCTTGCCACTGAGTCCACACCTATGGTGGACAGACATTGAATTTTTTTACTATTTTGTATGTTTTCACATCCAGGCATTTCAAAGTAAAAGATGAATATTGGATTTTCTTTCCAATATCTTTAAATATAATTTTTCTTGGAAGTGTAGCGAAAAAGACTTTTCTCTGAGATTGAGATATTTATCTAGACTGGGAGAGAATTCAGCCTGTTTTTTCATCCATAGTTGAAATTGACGATTAATTTTTTTTTTAATCTCAGAAAATATGCAGCATATCATCGCATATTTTTAACTTAAATTTTTTCAAAGATAAAATTTAGGGCTATCTTTTGTTAAATTTTCAAGTTAGTCATGAATATTGACAGACATGTAAAATTGACCTTGAAATTTTTAAGGTCGTAAAAAAATTTAATTTAACTTTGACAAAATAATTTTTTTTTGCATCAATTAAAAGAAAAACATTTTTTTTAAACTACAAAAAAAAACATGCTATATTTATTTTTTAAGTTTTAAGAAAATTACTTTAAAATTTTAAAATCACTTTTTATTAGTGTATTGAATTTTTATTTCTTTTATTTTTCTATATATTCTTCTGGATATGATCTTTCAAAAAATGTAAAAATTAGGGACTGGGAATTTTCTTTCTTCAAATTGATAAAATAAAATTTTTTTCAAGTTTCTTCAATAAAATAAGCTAATCATTATAAAATTAAGTCGTTGGAAAATAATTTGGTGAAAATTTCATTAAAATTGGACAATTCCCTAATTTTTGGTAATTGTTTTAAAATTAAGAAATGTTAAAAAAAATTATTATCTCCCTTGGCAGCCCTTGAACATCCCTATATATTAAAGTTATATTTTCAGTGGGTGGAGACCAACATTTGTTTTTAAAAAACATTCAGTTTTATTAAACATTTTTGAAAACACTTTTCAGCATTTTCAAAAATGTTTAATAAAAACTTTTTTTAAATGAACATTAATTTTAATTCTTTTTTTTTTTTTTTTAATTTTCAGTAAAAATTTCGCATGTGCGCTATTCTATTCAGTCACTATTTTACACGAGTGATATTCTCGAGAAAAAAAAAAAAAAGAAGATTTTAGCTGCTCACTTCTTCAAATAAACTTTATCTGATCATTTTACTCTAATTTTCTTCTAAATAACGGTATTTGTAACGATAAAATTATGTCAATTCAATAGTGGAGATGTTTTTATGTCGAATTTCTGTGAAAATTATTTGACTGACTTACAGACAAAAGTCTTGCTAAAATATTTACTTTTTTCTAAAAATTAAATCATTTTATTCAATTAAACACTGCTGAACATGATTATCAAAAAAATGTTAAAGTTCTGAATTTACGAAATTTCACGTCTTGTAAAACGGAATTTATTTTTTAAACCTTTAACAACCTTTAAAGTTGTCTGACTGACTAATTCTTGTCTTGTTTCATGTTTGTTTAGTGTCACATAAAAATAAATCAAAATATCGCTACATGATAGAGAAACTTCATTGAATGAAATCAACAAGTACCCACCCAATCAGAAGCATTTTTACTGTTTAATGAATATTCATGAATAATTTGGAAATGTTGCGTAGATTCGGTGAGCGTTAAAAACAAAAACAAAAACACTGTCCTTGTTATTTTACTAGTTATACTGTAATAATAACATTAATTTTGTCTCAGATAATTCAAATTTTCCAGGACAAATTTACGAAAATATTCCAAGATTTTTGACAAAACCCCCCATTTTTCCAGGTTTTCCAGTACTGGAAAATGTACATGTCATTTTCCAGGTTTTCCATGATGTGGGAACCCTGTTTAACAGTGTCCAGTGTGTCTTGTTTGTCTTACTTGGATAGCGTGATAGGAGGTAAGTGTCCGTACAGCTCTTTTTTATGGGGTACTGCTTCCAGGATTTGTTCAGGATAGCATACAGTATTCTTGTATAGTTCTCATCTAGCTTCTTTTTTTTTTTATCGTTTTGTTAGAGTCAAGTGGTGCAAGCAATACAGTAGCATGCACATGGCTATATCTTGGAAAAATTCTTGCTTTATCTTATCAGAGCTCAGATTTCCATATGATCGATAATCTCTGTAGCAGTTCATGCCTTTCTTATGTATATATTAACATTGCTTTCTGTGGATGAGATATTACTACCTAGGTATGTGAACTAGTTTCAAAGTCTTGCCATCCAGTATGGAAATGCCTCCATCTTATTTAAAATCCTAATGTATAATTCACTAAATGTTTAAGGTTCCACTATTTTTGGCCTGATTTCAAGCTAACTTTCAGGAATTATGAGAGTCATACCTTAAAGTATGGTGATCAAACAATATACTTCTGGCTTTTTGTCTATCAGTTTCCTATATTTTAACATTATTAGTATTTTGATTAGCAATCATATATATTTAAATCTAGGGTCATCAGAGAATTAGTGTGTCAAAAATGGGTGTTTAGGTGCTACTCCAATACCAGTAACCTTTAACCTTAAGGACTAAAAACTCTAACCATCGGGATATAAGATGCTGGGTTATTTTTGGAGGAATTTTTGTTTTAAGAAAACAAAAAGTGTGTATTATATAGAAAGAAATATGGTAGTTATTTTAAACCTTTTCTTAAAACAATTTTTGTTAAGGTAACTGTGTACAAAACTTTATTAATCAGGACAAATATGTTAAGATAAGAGTTATCTCCCCAACTTCAAGTTTTGTGGTGCTCTGTGCATATATTCATGTAGATGTATATAAAATGATTTGGTTTCTTTGTTTTTAATGGTATATCAAACGTTGTGGGTTATTTAATGCCAAAGCCATCCTTGTAGAAGAACATTAGTGATACTATTTAATCCATACCTTAGGGGATGAGGAGGTTTATACTTTTCCCAAAGAAATTAATCTGAAAGTGAATGTAATAGTATGACTGGAGTTCAAACTTGGTTACTACAATGTCACAGTCCAGTACATTAGTCATTTATTTATTTTAATATTAGAAATACAAATAAAATCATGATACTAATGCAGAATAGTGCGTAAGAGATAATACCATTAGATTACCTAATACATTTCACAGAAATACCTGAAAACTCAAATTGTTATCAAAGTTATAGTATAGTATACTATAATTTGACATTCGATCGGCTATGCTTTGAATTAATAATGTTATTTTTTTTAAAAGATTATTTATCATTTTACATAAATTTGATTACTTTATTTAATTCTTTTTTTTTCTTTTTTTTTTTCCAAATATCAATTTGAAGTTTAGCTAATCGCATCATTTATATTTTATTTAAAAAATATAGTTAATCATTGAATTAAAATTTCTTACTATATCATTATGTGATGTCATTCCCTCAAATCTGACGAAAAGAAAATTCCCTGACTACCCACCAGGCCGGATTAAATTAAGATCTTTTTTATGTGGTGATTTCTGAGGGTCATCCTGTGACGATCGAACTCACTATTCAGTAGTAATAGATCTGCAAACGATTATTAAACCATGATTTTATCACCTCTACCTGGGCTTCGCTGGGTAGCCACTGATAGTTGATGTATAATTTTTTCACTGATAATCTAAAAGACAATTATATTTATAAGCAAAAGAATAAAATAAAAAAAAATCTACCAACATTTTCTATTTTTTTTTTTTTTTACATTTAATTTTCAGATTTTCACTACTTAATTTCTACAAGAGATGCTCCTTTAAAATAACTTTTTTACTTCTATTCACACCTTCGGTCTTTTGTCTTTTTGTCATCCTGTAATTAGTTTCAAAAGTATACAACCCCACTGATATTTTGAGCCCAAAAAATAAGGGTAGTGTGTCAAAATTAAGTGACCTTTTTAAATAAAATAACTAATGCATTATAAAATTCATTCATTGATAAATCAACATAGAAATTTTCATTAAAATCAGATAATTCCATGATTTTTGGTAAATTTTTTTCAATCGAAGGGATTAAATTTATTTAGTAAAATATGCCTGCCAGGCCAAAATTGGCAGTACCTAATATTTGAAATTTGAATTTGTGCTTTGTAAAAATTCATCAAAAACAATTTACATGGGGGTGGGGTAAAATATCTAAATTGATTTGCTGATAAAAAGCTTGGGGTGAGGGGGGAGAGATTGTAAAAATATCTACATTAATTTCATTGGAATTATGCTTGACAATGGCAAGTAAAAACAGAGTAAATTAGGGCAGAAGTCTGGGGTGACAAAACATTAAAATTACCAATATTTTCCGGGGTGGGGATTTTGCTATTTACATCGTAAAAAGGACAGTTACTTTAACTAAGATGAAATTGACATTTGATGAAAAACCCCATAAATTGTGTTCAAGCGCCATATGCTTGAAGCCTTACAAGTGCTCCCCCCACCTCCCAGAAAATTTTGCACAAATGTGGCTGTGGCTAGTGAGTTAAATATTAAATAAAATTTCAATAACAAAAACAAATTATCTAGTAAGAAAACTATATTTTTGGATGTGAATTTGCACCACGCAGTTAAAAGATTTTTTGGATAAATTCATTCCACCCACCCCAACAACTGAACATAACTAAAAACAGTAACAAACCCCAATCCCTAGATTGTTGACATAGCTAGACTAAAATGCAGCCACAAAATCTTTAATAAATTTTTGGTTATTTCCTATAAGTCTAACATGATCATAGTGAATTATACATTAGGATTTTAAATAAGATGGAGGCATTTCCATACTGGATGGCAAGACTTTGATGGCAACCACTCTTGACCGATACATTATTTTCTCATTAAACTAAACCTAAACCCTCACCCTTAACCCTAAAAACGCTGTCTTCTTTTTTCCTAGTAGATCAATAAATAAATAAATGATTTATCAGTCAAGAGTAGTTCCCCTTTGATCATGTTAGATTTATAGGAAATAACAAAAAAAAAAAATTTTTTTTTTTTTTTTTTTTTAATGAACATTAATTTTATGTGATTCTTAAATGTTAGTATTACGTTATTGCATATTGTTTTTGTTTTGTTTTTAATTATTCATTTTCAGTCAAAATTCTTCCTGCGCACTATTCTATACATTATACAAATACAAAACATTCTTTGATTTCAGTCACTATTTATGAGTGCTATTCTTGAAAAAAAAAAAAAAGATTTTAGCTCACTTCTTCAAAAAAACTTAATCTGAAGTTTACGAAATTTTATGTCTTGTGAAGCAGAATTTATTTTTCAAACCTTTAGCTCTTTAACAAATATTTTATTATCTTTAAAGTAGTCTGACCATGACAAATTCTTGTCTTGTTCATGTGCAGTGTCACATAAAAATAAATCAAAATATAGCTATTGGATGAAATCAACAAGTACTCAACCAATCAGAAGCATTTTTACCATTTAATGAATATTCATGACTAATTTGGGAAATCTAGGATAGATTCGGCGAGTGTTAAAAATAAAAACAAAAAACATTGTCCTTGTTATTTTACTACTTATATTTGTTAACTGTAAAAGTAACATTAATTTTGTCTCAGTTAATTCAAAATTTTTCCAGGACAAAATACAAATTTTTTTCAGGATTTTTGACAAAAAACACCACTTTTTCCAAGTTTTCCAGTATTGGAATTTTTACATTTTATTTTCCAGGTTTTCCAGGACGTGTGGGAACCCTTATATATATATATATATATATATATATATAAATTAGGGTGAGTCAAATGTTTTGCCATATTTGGTTATGTAAGGCACAATCCTGGATGTTTTTGCTAAGGTTGTGAAGGTGACTAACCATAATGTCGAGCTCACCATATACTCTCTGAGTGCTACTTCCTGGACTTGCCTCTATAGTTTGGAACATGGCCTCAGAATCCATGGCATTATGGCCCAGTTTGAAATTGTAAATCAAAAGTTCCCTTAGTTTAGACTACATTATACATTCATTTGTGTGACTTTCAAAACACACATGGAGTGAAGTAATGTACAACATATCAGCACACCAACAACCATACTGAACTGCTTGTGGCTCTATCCTCTGGGAGATAATCTGATGGTTCAAATTTTTAAATGTAGGACATAAAACAACTGCATGAGTATCTAGTTTGTGAGAGTAAGCATTTGAATGATATCTTTAAAACAAAGTGATGACAATCACAAAATGGTAAATATTGTTCTTTCTTATGGTAAAATAAATTTTAAATAGGATCTATGTCCCCTTTTTTATTTACATTCTAAACCTGAGAGTTCATTGTGCTAAACCATATATACATATACATATATATAATATATATATATTATATAATTAGCCTATATAATTTTTTGAAAGCTTTCAAATAAAACTTACCCTACTAGGGTCCGCAGGATTGTCATCAAGATGTACAACTGGACCTGGATGGGTTTTTCGTGATCTGTGAAAAAATGAAACAAAAAGAAATAAGATTCATTTTGATGCAAAAACAATTAAATTTAGAGATGAATATACACATATATTAAATGCAATTTGTGTGTGTGTGTGTGTGTGTGTGTGTGTGTGAAATGGAATCAATAAGTCATGATCAAATCCTAAAAATAAATGTATTTTATTTCACTTACCCTGCCCTAAAGAGAGCATCAAACTTTTTATATATTTTACAAATACAATCCAACTGCAAAATTACTTAAGTTATAACATCATTTTTATGACACAGATAAACAAGTATATAGAGAGTGTTTCATAAATGATGCCACTGTTTTTTGATAATTTGTATTTAAACTAAGCATTGGGGCATAATTATGCACCAATCAAATATTTCAACTACAGCACTACTGAATAGTGAGTTCAATCCTCACTAGATGCCCCCATACATGCAACTTTGTGTCCCATTCTATCTGATGTGAATAGATTGGGTAAAATATCTACTTTTTCCCAAGAGTATTAGTGCTATATGAAATACAAACAGCCTAATCCAGAAATTGAACTTAATTCACTGTGTTTATTTCCTATGAGGATAACCATTACACCAAAAGATTATATATATATATATATATATATATATATATATATAAGTGTTTAAAAAAAGATTATATTGCCTTTTGGATAATTTGTATTTAAATTATCTTAAACATATAAATTACAAAAAGATGCTAATTACACATATTTTAACTTTACACACTGAAAACGATTTCCTCCTCTAATCTAGATGTAGATTCATGCCTATTTCATTAAATTTGCAACCAACTTTTATGATGTTTGTTGATATAGATTATAAATCTCCCTTTCAAAGTCAGCCTTCAATTATTCAAATGTATAAGGATTGTTTGAAAACACTACATCTTTCAGAAGTGTGGGTGACAAAACGGTTATCGTCATTGGAAATGAATTCAGTGACCCATTTTAAAATCTTGGATGTAGGTGTTGGTGTTTCAGTTCATACTAATGAACCAGAGAAGGTATAAAATTATCCCTCTTCAACCCCAGCTATAAGTAAATAGCTGGGCAGACAGTACTATCTAGATCCGTAGGTAGGCATGCCAGACTTGAAGGAAATAAAAGTTTGAATTCAAAACCAGGAGTTAGAGTCCCTAAGGTAATCCAACATGGTGTTCAACCCACAGTGGCATCAATACCAAGTTGTATGATACCTTGTCCTTCCTTTAGACTTGGAGTCCCTAAACTTTTCAGCCTGAGGGCTACAAAATTTAACTTAGGAGAACCCAAGGTTGTGATCTTAAAAGGATATAAAAAACAGCTAAATTCACAAGGTAACAACTATAATTTGTTAATGAGACATCTAATGTTTGCAATCACAAAAAGATTGCATATTAGAGTTAAATGAAGTGGTTGACTGAAGGAGCACATCAGACAAGTGATGATTTAATATAGTAATGCACACTCATGGCCAAAACATTGTAACTTGAGTTTTTAGTAAAATCCTTATAAGCTTGTAGCCAAACATCATATTACTTATAACATTAAATAGAAAATAAATAGATCTCTACTTTGGTGCATTAACTTATGAAATAGCCTCCATAGTTATTTTTTAATTTCAAAATCAAAACTGCCATATCGCTTATTCTAGCACATTTAGCCATGAATCTGTTTTTTGATGCCGTCCGTAGTGTGGTGATATCCTCATTTATATTCTGATGAAACCCTTAGAATATTGTTATGTAATTTTATGATGAAATAGAGCCTGAATAGACCTTCAATTTGATATGTGATATAAGACAAATACATACTTGGAAAATTCAACTGTAACCAGTTACAGTTTACTATAAAAGTATTGAAAATAAATTAAGATATTAGTTTTTATCACTCGGATGTAGGTTAATAACGTTTTTCTCTATCTTTTGTATAAATGTTATGAAAAAATATTTGTAAATGTGACCGGTATTTTTGTTTAAATTTTGGAAAATTTCAGAGTTAAGCAAATTTTTGAGGTGGGCAGCAGTTATACCCTCATTTTAATATAAAATTTCCACAAAAGTATTAAGAATATTTTCACATAATTTTCTGATCAATTAAAGCTTAATTGCTCTTCTATTTGGTACATCATATATGACAATTATCTCATTAAAAGTTTATTTTACAAGGTGTTGAAGTTAACTGCAAAATTTACAAAAATAAGGTAAGATATCAGTAATTATCACTCAGATATTGATTAATAATGCAGCTTTTGATATGAATATTATGGGAATGTTTTCTTAAAACTTCTTTTAATTAGTAAAACTTTTTTAATTCAGCTTTGAAAATGGGTAAAATCAAGTATCAGTTAATTCTACTGTTCTGAGTGACGTCACTCATGCTTAAACATAAACAAATGTCAAGTTTTATCTAAACTAATAAATTCTCGCTTATTTGTGATAAAACTTTTTTTAAATTTACATGGTTGGAAAAACAATAAAATAACATTTTCAATATATACATTTTGAGAAGTTCTATTGATTTCAAAAGAAATTGAGAAAATTATGCAAATACTGAGTTTTGTTTCTCTATATAATATGTATATTAAATTTCACGTTTTTTTTTTAAAACCTCCCCCAACCCGAATTAAAATGGAAAAAAATAAATAAATAAATAAAAATTAAGACATTATCTTAATACATAAATTATTAAGAAAAGAAAAAATCATCATGTCATGTCTCTTTAAAGAAATAGAATAATTGCTTAAAAATTCAACATTTCCACCCATCCAAAACAAAAGTTTTGGGTTTTTTTAATACCTCTAAATTTTATATTCACCCCATCAATAATTTATCCTATTTCAGGACATATAACTATCACATGACAAGAGAGATTTCAATTGGTCAGATTTCTGAGTGAATGGGTTGGTAAAAAAATTTCAATGAATAGGTGTGTTTTGACAAAACCTAACAGAAAAGTTCATTGAATAAACATTTTAACAAATCAGATTTTGAGATTATCAACTCTCATCCAACTTTTGTTAACTAGGGATGGCAGCCATGTTGAATAAATTAAGATTTATTTAATCTAAAAAATCATGAATTACTAAAAGTAAAGTATGGGGACAACCCATGCACTGGTTAGCAATTGAATTCCTGGCATTGAGCCAAACTCAGTTAAGTTTAATATACAGCTAAGAGGAACGCATGAGAACAAACTTTGATAGAAAGAACCTTAAAGTTTGAAGGTAAAAATATAAAGGTATGTGGAATGAACAGGTTTATTATAATCAGTGGTTAAGTATTGTGGCAATTGTATCCGCTTTGTTTGACAAAGAGCAGAAGAAGCAGCAGCATTCCCCACAATCTATATATTAATGAAATTCTCATTATCTGTATGTGTGTGTGGGTATTTACCCAACGCGTTCGCCATAGGTAGAATGTGACAGTTCTCAAGTATGGGGCATCCAGCCAGGATTCAAACTCACTACTAATGGATCTGTTAGACTAGCTTGCTAACCATTACACCATGATGGGATACCCTTGTGTGTGTGTGTTGTGTATATATATATATATATATATATATATATATAAAAGCAATTGGTAATTTGCATGAAGCATTGTTAAGTATGTAATCATCATCATCATCATCATGTCGCGCATGTAGCACGGGCATCCATGACAATCTTTCGCCAACCCTCCCTATCATTCATTACACCTGGAAGCTCCTCTGCGGAGCAGCCAGCATCTTCACATAACTGGTCAATGTATGTCCTTGCTGGGCGCCCCACACTTGCATGTCCATGTGTTGGCTTCCACAGGAGAACGTCGCTTATGAGTTCATCCCTGCTTCTCCAGCAGTGTCCTGCATGCCTTGTCCGTCTCACTCGGATATTTTGTGAGATGGGGGGCAGGTGACCGTACAGTTGTTTCCTTGTGGGGTGCTGTTTCCATGACTTATTCAAGACTGCACGCAGCATTCTTGTGCAGCTCCCATCTAGCTTATTCTCAAGACGCTTTGTCAGGGTCCAGGTGGTGCAGCCATACAGCAGCACCGACACAACCACAGCCTGGAAGAACTGTCGCTTCAGCTTGCCAGGGAGATCGGACCTCCATATGACTGATAATCTATTTGTGGCCGCCCATGCCTTTGCTATTCGTGTATTAACATCGCTCTCTGTGGAGGAGATATTACCACCTAGGTATGTGAATTGTTCTACTGGCTTAAGAGGCTTGCCGTCGAGTGTGGAGATGTCTCCTTTATTTTTGAAATTCATGAACTCTGTTTTACCGGAGTTCACATAGAGGCCTATATTCTTTGCTGCCTCCTCCAAGCTATGTAGCAGTGATTCAGCCTTTGCCGGTGTATCTGCAAGAAGTGCAAGGTCATCAGCATAGTCCGCATCTGTGATTGTTTGTGCGGGATATCGCCTGCTTCTTGCCTTTTTTAGTGTTAAACCTTTTTCTTTTATGGTATTTTGAAGGCTAGTACAATGCGTATGAAAAATAAAAACAAAAAGATGTTATTTTTGTCTTATCGATTTCGAAGCAAGAGCTTCATCATCAGAGTTTATTTTCAGAAATGACGTGCTTATGTTTTTATTTGTGTGGTTACAATTTCTCTTCTTATTCTTTTTCCTCTCCTTTTTTTCTTCTCTTTCTTCTTCTCCTCCTTTATGAATGAAATGGGCGAATAACTGTAATTTCTTATTTCTCTCTTTTTTTTAAAAAGTTTGTGGAGAACAAATATTCCAATATCGGCTGTCATCCGGTCAAATGTTGCAAGTATGTTGCAACATTTGACCGGATGACAGCCGATATTAGAAATATTTGTTCTCCACAAACTTAAAAAAAAAAAAAAAGAAAAAAAAAAAAAAGAGAGAGAAATAAGAAATTACAGTTATTCACCCATTTCATTCATGAAGAAAGAGAAGAAAAAAAGGAGAGGAAAAAGAAATAAGAAGAGAAATTGTAACCACACAAATAAAAACATAAGCACGTCATTTCTGAAAATAAACTCTGATGATGAAGCTCTTGCTTCGAAATCGATAAGACAAAAATAACATCTTTTTGTTTTTATTTTTCATACACATTGTACTAGCCTTCAAAATATATATATATATATATATTGCAACTATAAAATAGGATAAGAATTCATGATAGTTTCATGTTGTCTGAGATAGTATGAACCGCATTATTGTAAATAGAGCACTGTATAGATTTTACTGATTAAAAAAGCTTTTAGCATTAAATTTTAATCATTATTTTAATCATAATTATGTGTATATATATATATGTGTGTGTATATATATTATATACATATACACACACACACACACACACACACCACACACACACATCATACATAGAAAAGTCATAAAAGGGTTTAAAATATTCATATATTTTTAATTCCTTTGAGACATTTGCACCAAACTGTATAATTGTCACATCATAGCAATAGTTTTTTTTTGCTTCTCTTATATTTTTTAAAGAAATTCCCTTCAAATTTGCTCTATTGTATCTTCACTTCCACGGGGCCTAGAAACAAGAAAAAAGTTCCTGTTTGTACTTTCAGGTGTCTACTAATTGAGTGTAAAATTTCAAGAATATTGATAAAGATTAGCCACTAGGACTTTGAAAAACAAAGTAGCTTGTAAAAATTAGTCTTTAAAAAAAAAGTATTTCATGTTTTCGTTTTTTTTTTTTTCGAAGATAAATATCATTTTAACTCGCTGTAAAAAAATATTCAATTGATAAAAACATGTAAAAATTATATATTTAGAAAGATTATTTTCTTTTTTTTCCAACCATATAAATATTTTTAAGAATGGTTCAGAAATACTCGAGAAATTGCAAATTTTACTGTTTAAGGTCGCAAATTTGAAAATGTCCACATTTATCAGCTAAAAGCTTTATTCAAATAATTTTTTTTTAAATATCTTAAATGTAAATAAAAATATCATGAAAAGTTTTAAAATATTCACCAGTATAGGGTTACATATTTGTATATATTATATAAGTAAATAAAAAAAATGATTTTGTAATTAATACTGATGGTAAAAATTTTTTTACATTTTTTAGAGAACTAATGAAAACGTTTTAAAACAATGTATTTTTAAAATACTATCTTGAGTTTAAGCAAAAATAGATATTGCAATACGAAGAATTTAAATTTTCGATTCTGAGCTTCTTTTTATTGTTACATTTTTAGAAGTAAAAAAGGAAAATAAATTAAACAAATACATTTCTTTTAACTTTAACTCAACAAGCAATTAAGAACTCGATTTGAATTGTTGTCATGTACAAAAATTAAAAGAAAAAATTACAATGTTACATTGTATTCTTAACTCATCAAGCAATTAAAAACTGAATTTAAAATTGTATTATATATGAAAACTTTTTTTTTTTAAATCATTCAAAACATTCGCAAATTCTTAACGATTAAAAAAAGAGGATATTAAAAAAAAAAAAAACAAATACTATTATTATTTTCAAATTGCTAACTGGATTGGAAACCAAACCATTTGCTTTTCAGTGAAACTTTTGGTAGACAACAATATTCTATTTACAACATAACACTTGCTGAGCATTGGCATATAATACAAAGTATGTCATTAGGGACGTCCAATCTGCTGTATTATATTTACCCACCCCCTATATTTAACAAAATGAAACTTGAATAAAGGTTATTATTATCTTCAAAATTTTCGAACCATTCAAAAGAAGAAACATTTTTTTAAAACTCCTGATGATTTAAAAAAAAAAAAATTTCAGCTTACAGAAATAATGAAAATTATGAACGAAAACATTTACATTTTCGCACCATTAAATCAATTGAAATTTAAAGTAGCCAAAAACAAGTTATGACTACTGGCTTTTTTAACAAATTCTATGAAAAATCAATAGTAAAATTTTCACTAAATTTTCGGTAATTATTCATTTGTTGATGAAAATATGTTTGAAATAGGTTTTATTCTTAAAATATGTTAGGGGAAATATTTTTAAAAACAAAAAAAAAACCCATTGTAATACAAATTTTTGTTGATTGTTAAATTTTTTTATTTATTTTTAGGAACACCCCCTTGTGTTCCTAAAATGTTTTTGTCCAGTCATGGACCTGGTACTTTTGCTAGGTCATATTTATATTTCTTATGTGGTTGTTTTTTGGGTTTTTTCCAAACAGTTATATGATATCAAATATTCCTATCTAATACAAATAATTTGCACATAGTTGTATGGTTTCAAGTATTCCTCTCTGATAATAATAATCATTTGTTTGTATACAGTTATATGGTTTCAAGTAACTAATAATAATCCTTAGCAAACAATTATAGATTCATATAATCTACAGTTATATGGCATCAAGCATTCCTCATGAATACAAATAATTCTTAAATCTATGTAAACTATAGATGGTGTTATTTATTAAATTCAAATTATTTATATAGCAGTGATAACTATATGGGGGGGGTGGGTCTACATTATTGTTAAAAATTATTCTTTATTTATCCAAGTTCTCAATATAATAAATATAACTATGAAACACTGATTAGAATCTTTCACTCCGTTCTAAACAGAAGCACCAATATAAACATGGATCACTGTTACAATTGAAATTCGGTGGATTCACTCAATGGATTATGTTCTATAAAAAGATAAATAACAAAAAAAAAACCAAAAAATCTGGGATATGCCAAATAACTTGTTTTGTATAAAATGTCTATTTTCTTCTTTTGATATTTTTGTTTATTTTCAGATCATGACTTTCAAAACGTATTTTAAGACATCCATCAGCTTTGCACGAACTCTCATAGCACTAAAGTAACTGTTTCAATTACGTTTCCTTCTGGAACAGATTCAGATTTTTCTATATCAAGAAATAGTTGCATGATCTGATACAGATTTTTTTGTTTTCCCAAGATGATCTGTGAAAGAATCTATCTAAAAGAGGGGGGGGGAGAGAGAAGAAAAAAATCCAATTTATTTTCCAACCAAGTAAAATTCTGGGAAAGGTTTTTTTTATCATTTTTATTTTTTAAATTTATTTTATGTTTGGGTCATGATCCACCCCCCACCCCACCGCCACCAACAAGGTTGTTGGTTTTGTTGCTTTGTGATATTTCTTCTTTTATTTCAAAACCTAAAAAACTGAATCACGCTGACTTGATAATGATAACAAGGATTTGGAATTGTCAAGAGGTACATTAAAATAACTCAAAAGATGGCGATCGAAGAAGGGCAAATAAATGTCAACATATAAAAAATGAAAAATATTAACCTTTATAAAAGTTAACTTAGTCAAAATGTTTATTACAGGTGACTTACAGTCAAATCATGGTAAAAGCACTAGTTCTTGATACATCACCAAAGTTAAGCAGTGATGAGCCTGTTCAGTACTAAGATTGGTGACCACTTATAAACAGTAAGTACAATAAGCACCTGGCTAAACAAAGCTTATTAAATTCTAAATCACCAATTCTGTAAGATCACTAAAATTAAACAGTGATGAGCACTTAACAACAGCTGGTACTAAATAACTAGAGAATCTAGAATTATACAGAATTATCTAATGATAATTAAAAATTATAACATTCAGATAATTTTCTATTGTGAGAATCTAAGAATGTAGCCAGAAATTTCAATTTATTCAAACTGAATCAATCCTTAAGGTCAATTTATGTATCCATAACAATCTTTTAAGGGATTTCATCTCAAATATCAAGATAAGAAAAAAAAATATCTAAGTTAACACTATGGGTCTATTAGTTTTTTTTAAAAAAAGTCCTGTCATTTGTTTTGCTATAACTTTGAAGTTTTTTGATTATATAGGGCAGAATTATGCATATAACCGATATTGCCCATAAAAAAAAAGTGTAGTTGAAACCCATTTGAGACACCGTCTTTGTTTTGTTTTTCGTTTAATGGCATATCAAACTTCATGGGTCATTTAATGCCAAAGCCATCCTTATAGAAGAACAGTAGTGGTACTATTTAACCCATAGCGAGGGGAATAAAGGGGTTTCATACCTTTCCCAAGGGGATCAGTCCAAAAGTAAACATAATAGCATGACTGGAGTTTGAACTCGCTTATTACAATGTCACAGTCCAGCATAGTAGCCAATGCCCCACAGGACTACCACCTGAATGCTTTATGAATTAAAAAGAAAAGAACTTCAGAAGCAGCAAGGATTATTTGTACTGTTATTGGAAATAAAGTCTTAAATGTGAGGAAATGCTGTTAATAGTTTACTCAGTGTTTTAGTTGATAATATTACTATCAAAGATTTCCTTTATTCTGAATAATCAACACCAAATCACAAAATCAAGCTCTCCTAACTGAGGAAAATCCTCAGCTGATAGCATGTGAAATAGCACAATACATTCCACACAACAATCATAACCCCAGCTCCTGGAA
Source organism: Doryteuthis pealeii (assembly GCA_023376005.1). Lineage (NCBI taxonomy): Eukaryota > Metazoa > Mollusca > Cephalopoda > Myopsida > Loliginidae > Doryteuthis > Doryteuthis pealeii. Next base: position 746,515 of record CM042154.1, read on the forward strand.
CATGTAATATTGTAAATAAATGTAAGTGGATTTTGTAACCAGTGTGTCCACCGTTCCATCCTGCTAATGAGATCAAGTAACAACCTCTGAATACTGTTCTACTTGAGACCTTCTATCTCTCCCTCCCTCAATTTTTTTATGCCACCTAGAATATTATACATGAACTATCTTTTATTTTTTTTATTTTTTTTTATTTTTTGGTAATGAATATTATTCAAACTTTAATTGAAATAGTTTTGAATTCATATCAAGCAAGATTTCTCTCCTAAATTTATACCAAGTAGGAAAGAAAGTCCTGTCACTTGTTTTTCTATGAAAAACTTTAAAGTTGTTGTTTGATTATAGAAGGCATAAATTATGCATTTAATTGAATATTTTTAATCTTTCCTCTTTTATTTCAAGAATGTTTAATGATGTTACTTATAAAAATGGATGAATTTGAGATATTGTATTCTTTAATAGTTTAAAAAGGGTGAATCAAATTCAAAAGAAGAGAGGAATATTTTCATTGTCAATAGAAAGTCTTTTTCAAGATGATCAATTTCAATTGTTAAATCAAACTCTTTTAACTAGAATCAAAGCTGACAGGATAATAAATGCTACAACAGTTCAATACAACCTATATTACACAATATCATGTGGTCAGTAAAGAGTTTAAAGTTAGTCAATGGGTTCCACATGATTTGACCAGTTCTCAGCTTAATGAGAGTCAACATTTGTTTGTCATTCTGAAGAGATTATCAAACCATTTCTAAACAAAGCAAAAATATTTATCAACAAACTTTGCTTACAAATCATGTATACAAAATAGGATTTGGCATTAGGTGGCCCACAAGGGTTGATATACCATTAAGCCAAATAAACAACCAACATAAAATTAATTCTACCAATTACACAGGAAGTTTAACATTACATATATATATAAAGATTTTGCATTTGATAACTCACATGGGTTGATATAGCATTAAACACCAACCAATCCATTTCTAGAAAAGAATGGTCATCACTGATGAAAAATGGGCCCTTTTATAATCTTATTCAGTAAAAGAGAAAAATCCTGTGCCTGTACCAAAACAAAGATTACATCCTGAAAAGGATATGCTCTATAGGAAATTGAGGGTGTTCTGTCATGAACTGTTGAATTGTAATCAAGAACTCTATTTAGAGATATCAACAAAAAAAGCTTCACTGATGAGTTAAAAATGTATTTATTGTTGCAATGCAACAAGAGAACACATTGTAAAATGCATGCAGAAAAAACCTGATTAGCTGTGAATGTGCACTGAATGTACCTAATCGACTCTACTCTCAATTTTGCTCCATTGGATTATCACCTTTTCAGATTTCTACATTTCCTGGATGGGAAACTGTACATCAATCATGAAGAGATTAAAAACTCATCTCCTCCCCACTTCTTAAAACTTAAACAATTTTACGCATGTTCAATGGGATTATGCCTTCAATAATGAAGGAAACTATTACCGTAATAGGTTTTATAATTGATCATTAAGTCAATTATATGTCTTAAAAAATAAACCCAATAAACCCCCACAAAAACAAATAAGACTTTCCTTCCAATAGTAATGCAATGGTTTGTGTTAGTGTATTAAATAGCATAAAAAGCACAATATTCATTAAATTATTTCTTTTTAAATGAGTAATAAGTATGGAATTGCTATTCTTTCAATCAACAAATGATCCCTTTTCAATCTAATTATCAAAATTAAATTGTTATAGCAAAATGTGAAACTGATAAGAAAGGTAAAAAAAAAAACAACAAAAAGTTATAAAGAAAACTTTTTCTGAAAACTAGAAACAAAATTAAGTTTCATTTTGATTCTGTAGTTTATAAATTAGGATTGGGTTGGAGGTGGGGGGGGATCATCTAAATTTTGATATTTAATCTTGGCTTGTTGTCTCTTTCATACTGGATAAACATAGTGAAGGGAGATTTTAAAATATGCCAATGAGAGTCTGTTAAATCGGAAATTTAAGTAAAGCCAATTTTCATCCATTGGTTTTCAATTTCCTTATGAATGTAATTTTCCTCATTAATCAGCCTATTAATTATTATCAATTAACCTACTAGTGATATAGGTCAATTCAATTTGAAAAACAAAAGGATACAAATTCATTACAAAATTATATTATTTTGATCTAATAATCACTTAATATGCTAGTGTATAAGCTGACCCTTGTTTTACAATCAAGGAATCAATAATTCATCAAATTAATTTTTTTAAGTCAAGGGTAATTAGGAGTCATTAGTATTATGTTTGAATTTCAACCTTACAAAATTAATACTTATGAGATGACCCATGAATCTGTTGGGTTGCCATTATAACAGTGATTCATGATATTGATGCTTCAATTTCATGGTTAAATAACCATGAAATTGAAGCATCAATATCATGAATCACTGTTAGAATGGCAACTCAACAGATTCATGGGTCATCTCATAAGTATTAATTTTGTAAGGTTGAAATTCAAACATAATACTAATGACTCCTAATTACCCTTGACTTAAAAAAATTAATTTGATGAATTATTGATTCCTTGATTGTAAAACAAGGGTCAGCTTATACACTAGCTATATTGGGAATTTGGATGATTAAAAATATATTTTCACATAGATACTACAATGTATCATTTTTGCTGGTATATATATATATATATATATATATATACACAACACACACACATAAGATAAACAGTGATAAAACAAACAATATTTTGTTTATGTTATTTATTTTTTATTGTTCTCAACTAGTTTCAACCTTAGGTCATCATCAGGAGAAAGTTCCTTGTGAAAGAAATTGTTTTTAGAAAGCTTAAATAAGTTTTCTAAGTGTCTGACAATCCACAATAATCCGGACAGAGAAATGTATTATATATATATATATATATATATATATATATATATATATAAATATAATATAAAAGGCATGTAATGATGCAATCTTGTCATATATGAAACAGATTGTGATACACTGCTCATATTACAATACCTATAAAAGGAAAAAAAAACTTATTCTGTTAATACAATATATCTATAGTAAAAACAAATGAAAATACATAAAACAACATCCCTGGATGCTAACTGGAAAATATGAAAGAAAATGACATAATATATATGCTGATGATAAAATATTGTCCTCTGCCTGACTTTTTGTTATAGCAAATATCAGCAGTGAAAATTCAATTTTAGTGAATAAATTTTGCAGTCTTAAGCCGTTCAGCTCAGAATTGTTCGCCTATTTGTAGTCCAATTTTAAAAATATCCATATGGTTGAAAAGAAAAGAAAATAATCTTGCTCAATATATAATTTGTATGAGTCTTTATCCATTGAATTATTTTTTATAGCGAGTTAGAAAAAAATTATTTTGCTTCGAACAGCAAAAGTATGTTTTGACGAAAAATCAAATCTTATTCATATCACAATCTTTTTATTCCTGTCTTTAAAATATTAATTTAGTTAGAAATGAAATGAAATAATCTATCTTACAAATATTTATTTGGTAAGAAAGATGTGGTTTTATTGATTGAATTATTTTTTTACAGTAAATAACAATAATAAGCGAAAACATTTAATAACTCAAGTTTGTTTTTAATCAGTATTTAATTTTTTCGTATATACAAAGGAGCATTAGAAAAAAAGCTTTTTACAAAAATAGGTAATTCAATTATATAACTACTTATTTCGTAAATAAGTAAACATATAGTTAATAACAATAACAAAATTTAAAAAATAAAAATACAATGTAGTTGAATAAATTATATGAAGAAGTTTAAATTAACATTTCGTATATAAAGTGTTTGAAATGTTAAGTTAAGCTTTGTTGTTTCTTTCGTGTTTATCAAACAAACATAAAATAAAAATGATTCTAATGTACGTAATTTGAATAAGAAAATTTATTATCATAATTCTAATGATAAATAAATAGGCAGATTTTTTTTTTAAATTAAGTCACCACTTACTGTATACAGGGTGACCCAGAAAAAAAGAACCCACAAATTTTGTAATAAAACTGTTAATTTTAACTGGGGGGGGGTTAGGATTAGGGTTCGGGTTGGGGTTTAGGGTTAGTTTAATGGGAAATTAAATAAATAATTAGGATTCTGTTTGTTTTGGGTCACCCTAATTTTCCGACCGTTTTTCAAGTTCAGCCCTTATCTCAAGATTTCTTTTAATCATTTATTAACATTTTTAAAAACTTTAGAAGTTACTTTAATTCATTCATATTAGTGTTGTCTCGAATATAACATTTATTTCGACCGTTTATTCATTAGACAATTCTCAGCGATTTAAAAAAAAAATTTGATAAATAATTATCTCTTATTAGTTACCACCAATTTTCCCTGTGAAATTTACCCCCCACCTATATTTAACACAATGAAACTTGCATAAAAATTACTATCATCTTGAAAAAAAATTTCCAATCGAAAGAAGATACATTAAACATACTCCTGATGATTTTTAAAAATTTTCAGCTTACAGAAATAATGAAAATCATGATTGAAAAAAAATGTTTTCATTTTTGCACTTACGATAAGAGGATTTAACACAATGAAACTTGCAGAAAAATTAATATTTTCAAGAAAATGTTTTTTTTCATTCGAAAGAAAAAACATTAAACAAACTCCTGATGATTTTTAAAAAAATTTTTCAGCTTACGGAAATAATGAAAATTATGATTGAAAAACAATGTTTTCATTTTTGCATTGTTAAATCAACTGAAATTTAACGTAGCCAAAAACAAGTTACAATAAGGTTTTTTTAAAATTCTATGAAAAATCAATTAATAGTCTGATTTTCATGATAATTTCCATAAATGTTTACCTTTGGATGTAAATATATCTGAAATAGTTTTTTTTTTCTAAAATATATTAGGGGAAATATTTTTTTACGAGGTCTACCCACCCCCATTTTATTTTCTGAGAAAAATAATGACGCGTCAGAAAAATTTTGTACTTTTTTTCTATAAAGATAAGAGTCTAAATAACTATATCAATGAAATTGTATAACGTACAACGCAGTAGTTTTTTTTTAATGAAATCGGAAATAAAAAGTGCTAAAAAATGTCATGATATTAATATTTGAAAACTTTTTTTGCTTTTGTAATTGGTATGTACTATATTCTATTAAATTGTAAAAACAAAAAATTTTTTAAAGAAATTAATTTTTAAGAGATTTTCAATCTTTTGTGCGCTTAAATATTTTTATTTTCTGCATGAAATAAATGAAAAAAATTTTTCTACGTGAAATATTAGAATTCAGGTGAACTAAAAATTCGTCCGATCAGCGCTATATTAATATTTTTAAAAGAATTTGTAATTTTTATTGTTGAATAGTAATGTGTGATTCTTAGAATATACGGAAGAGCAAAACTTACATATTTGTTTTGTTTTTATACAAAATGACGAGACGCTTCTCAGTAAACAAAGTTTGTTTTTCTTGATATAAAATTATTTTGTTTAACTTTTTCGACCAATTAGAATATAAAGTAAGGATATATTGATTATTTTATCAGTTTTTTCTCTTAGAAAAAATATTCAAATTTTCATTTCATTTTCGATTTTAAAAATTAATACCAAAAACGAAAACATTTTTTAAGTCAATTTTAATGAGAAATAATTTTTTCATGTCTAAATTGTGGCCTGAAAATTACCCTTACACATGTAATACAGATAGGTTTATTTTTAAGATAACGCTGTAATTTTTCCCAATCGGATAATTTGATCTTTGAATTAACTATTTTTCTTCGTAACAACTGTGTATGATCTTTAATTGTTTTTTACGAGATTTTTGATAAACAAAGTTTGGAAATATTTATTTCCGTTTTATTCAAGATGGCCTAAACTGTTCACGTGACTGAATTGGTGATACCTACCGGTCATGGACAGAGTACTTTAGCTAGTATGTATGTGTATATATATATATATATATATATATATATATATATATATATATATATATAGTAGATAACATGGGTGCAATATTTCTATGTAGGCAGTGCCCAGTATCATTGATAAAGCATTTATATTTAAGTTAAGGTAGCGTCAACATCTGGTTACTGACAGTTTCACACCTATGCGATCTTCAGTCTGAAGATACCATAGGCATGAAACTGTCAGCTACCAGGTGTTGACTCATATCCAGGCTACCTTTACTTGATACACACACACACACACACATTATATATGATACTTTTTTTTAATTTTTTTTTATTGGCATATCAACCTTCAAGAGTCATTCAATGCCAAAGCCATCTTTGTAGAAGAACAATAATGATAATATTTAACCCATAACTGGAGGGATGAGGAGGTTCATACCGTTACCAAGGGTATTAGTCCAAAAGTGAACATTAATAGCGAGACTGGAGTTTGAACTCACTTACTATAAAGTCACAGTCCAGCACATTAGCCACTACACCATGAGGACACCCCCTCCCGAAGATACTTCTAATTTGAAAACTATAAAGTATATTTTTTCTAACAAACTACAATGTATTATCTTAAACAGAAATAAGAAATTAAAAATTTTAAAATGATAGCAATAATTTAAAACTATGACAATAATGAAAAAGAACCCCCCCAAAAAAAACCCATAGTTCATGTTGCATTTTAAAACTCAATTGATAAGAGCAATGTTTTTCTTGTAAAGTCAACATTTTTGTTTTGTTTTTTTTACTTTTTCTTCATGGATAAAGTATATTTGAGATCCCCCCCCCCATTCGCAGCAAAAAAAAAAAAAAAAAAAAAAAAAAAAAAGAAATCGCATTGATTGATGAATATAATATAGATGCTCTCCTGTTGCACCCATGTAAATGGCCAACAGTTCAGTTAAAGATATGAACCATTAGACTGTTTACACATGATTTGGTTTTTTATAGATTGTATAAAAGCAGCCTCACTTTTGACATGAGCCGATAACAGAAGAATGGTGCACCTGGGTGCCACAGATTCTATTAAAAACACTCCTCAGGTTTTGAATTTAGTGTCCTAATACTAAACTATTTTCTTTTAAGTTTAAGCAGAACTCATTTAACACCTAAAACTTTTAAATGACAATCTCAAAGTATTCAACTCATTACTTATAGTTCAACATGTCATGACAATCAGATGGAAAATGTCAGTCTCCATGGAAGAGTGTAATTTTAAAGGTTCATAAATATATATTTCACCAAAAAATAAGTTTACAAAATTTAACTTATGCTAAAGTATATAGAATGCTTTGTTCTGATGAATTATTCTAAAAAACATTGTGTGAACACATCTCTTTTTCCATTTGATCTTAGATGAAAATTGCTTAACGTTTCATACAATATAGTTGATAAGGCCAAAGATATTTGTTCTTTCATTAGATGCAATAAGATTAGAATTAGTCATGAATACAAATCTTCATCTGCAATCACAAAACACATCTTACAAGGCCAATTACTGATTAACAAAAATAGAAATGAAAAAAAAACTAGCACAATATAAAACACGGCCAGATCATTTGTGGCTATGATATTTATATTCATATCTATTTATATTGTATATGTGAGAAAAATGAAAATGAATCCAACAAATATGTTGAAGAAAATGATTGAAATTGAAAAATATATAAGATATTAAGGATAAAATTTATTGTTTTTATAAGTCAAGACAAATGTTTTGATCGTGTTTTGCTTACATGTACGGAATATTTATTTAAAAATGATTTCTGATAAAATAAAGCAAATCAAATATTGGGAATGTGAAACTCAGGACAAAACAGATAAGTATATGTGTTGTTGATTTCTGCTTACAATGGAAGTGAAAGTGATTATGTCACAAACAAATTTTTTTTTTAAATCTCAAAATTTTCCCTGTGGTTTGAAAATGTGGAATTTTTTTTTACTGTTTATGTTTGAAAAACTTTTTTTTTAAATTCTTGATATAACAATGATAACTATGAGATGCTAATTAGAATCCTTGCACTCCTTCCTAAATAGAAGTGGTAATATTATCTATCATCATGGACACTGTTAAAACAGTAGGCACCTTCATTTTCCAGTCACGTGATCATTTTAAGCTATATTTCATAAACGAAAGTAAATATCTTTTAACTTTGTTTTTTAAAAATCTCGCAAAAAAAAAAAAAACGATCCTACACAGTTGTTACAAAGAAAAACAGTTAAATCAAAGATTACATTATCCGATTGGCAAAAATTACATCGTTATCTTAAAAAATAAATAAACCTATCCGTATTACATTCGAAAGGGTAATTTTGAGATCGAAATCCGGACAGAAAAATTACATATTATTTCTCTTTGACAATTATACATTTAAATGTATGGGGGGATGTATTCGACATAATTGTTTTCTTGTGCATATTCAATAACCGATTATTGGTTTTCAATGATTTTAAAAATATTCTCGTCTCTTTGTATAAAAACATATATGCCAGTTTTGCTCTTTCGTATATTCTAAGAATCACACATTACTATTCAACAATAAAAATTACAACTTCTTTTAAAAATATTAATATATTGTGGATCGGACAAATTTTTAGTTCACCTGAATTCTAAAATTCATATATTTAAATATCCATGAAAAATTCAATTTGTACACACAAAAAACATTTAAAAAAAAAAAAAACAACAAATTATTTAAGCACACAAAAGATTGAAAATCTCTCAAAAATTAATTACTTAAAAAAAAAATTTTTCTTGACAATTTAATAGAATATAGTACATATCAATTAAAAAAGCAAAAAAATAAAGTTTTTAAATAATAATATTATGACATTTTTTTGCACTTTTTATTTCTGATTTCATTAATTTTTTCCTAAAAAAACTACTGCATTGTATGTTATAAATTTTTTTTATATAGTTATTCAGACTCTTATCTTTAAAGTAAAAAAGTTTTCTGATGGTTCATTTTTTTTATATCTCATAAAATAAAATGGGGGGGGGGGACCCCTCATTAAAAAAAAAAAAAATTTCCCTAATATATTTTAGGAAAAAACTATTTCAGATATATTTACATCCAAAGGTAAATAGTTATGGAAATTTCGGTGAAATCGGACATTTAATTGATTTTTCATAGAATTTTAAAAAAAACTCTTATCATAACTCATCATAATTTTAGCTATGTTAAATTTCAGTTGATTTAACAGTGCAAAAATGAAAACATTGTTTTTCAATCATAATTTTCATTATTTCCGTAAGCTGAAAATTTTTTTTTCAAAGCATCAGGGTTTGTTTAATGTTTTGCCTTTCGATTGGAATTTTTTTTTTCAAGATATTAATTTTTATGCAAGTTTCATTGTGGTTAAATTCACAGGGTAAATTGGTGGTACCTATAAAACAGGATCCTGACATTAATAAATCTCTTTCTCTCTCTCTCTCTCTCACACACACACACACATATATATACATACAAACACCACATTGAGCACTTTTGCATTCTTTTCAAAACAAGTTGTTTGTATTAATTATCATTAATACTGGCAATTTTTCATTCATTTTAGGTATCATTAATATGTCTCCTACAATTGTAATTGATCACTTTCTGAAAGATATCTAAAATATCACACAATAAGTCCCAGACATATAGATGGCACCATTAATTGAAAATCCATATAATTGTTATAATGTACTAACCTTCAAATGGCATGTGTCAAAATTTGAGCCCAATCGGATTATTAGTTTACAATTTACAGTTATTTAAGTGAAGCTACTGTTGCAAATTTTCAAAACAATGGAAAAATCTGAATTTCCTGTGTTGATAAAGCATTGCTTTCTGATGGGAAAAAATACTGTTCAAGCAAAGCAATGGCTTGATGAGCGTTATTCAGACTGCTCCATCGGAAACAATAGTTAAGAGGTGGTATGCTGACTTTAAAAGCGGTCGTACAGACACAAATGATGCTGAAATTTTAGGTTGCCCAAATTCGGCAGTTGTTCCGGAAAACCCCCAAAAACTCCACAAACTCATTTTGGCCGATCGTAAATTAAGTTGCGTGAGATAGCAGAGGAGTTGAAGATATCAGAAGGCAGTATATTCACCATTTTGCATGAACATTTGTCAATGAGAAAGCTGTGTCCAAAGAGGGTGCCTCGTTTGCTCACAGTCAATCAAAAACAACACGTCAACAATTCAGAGCATTGTTTGCAACTGTTTCAATGCAACAAAAAGGAGTTTTTGTGCAAATATGTGACAATGGATGAAACATGGATCCACCACTTCACTCCAGAGTCAAATTGGCAGTTGGCTAAGTGACAGCAGCAGGTGAAAGCCATCCAAAGTGACCAAAGAAAGATGCAAACATCAGTAGGCAAGGTTTTGGCCTCTGTATTTTGTTTATTAATTACCTTGAGAAAGGAAGAACCATCAATAGCGAATATTATACAGCATTATTGGTGCATTTGAAGGACAAAATTGCCAAAAAAATCCACAAATGAAAGGGGGGAAAAAAGTGGTTTTTCACCAAGACAAGCACCATGTCACAAGTCGATTGCTACAAAAAAAAAGACCCCGTTTGTAGTTCCAGGTGTCTTCTAATTGAGTGCAAAATTTCAAGAATATGGATAAAGATCAGCCACTTTGATTTTGAAAAACAAAACAGCGTGTAAAATTTGTCCAAAAAAAAAAAAAAAACAAAAAAAAAAAACATTCATATTTTTGTTTTCAGCTGTTCGACCAAAAATACGGTTTTAAATCACTGTAAAAAATAATTCAATTGATGAAAACCGATAAAAATTACATATTTATAAAGATTATTCTATTCTCTTTCCAACCATATAAATATTTCTAAGATTGGTTAAGAAATACTCGAGAAATTGCAAATTTAACTGATTACGGTCGCAAATTTGAAAATGTCAGCGTTTTTCAGCTAAATGCTTGCAATGCTATATATATATATATATATATATATATATATATATAATATAGTATCCAATTGCTGCTTTAACTTTTCCGTCGCAGTGGTATCAGTAAAAATTCCAAAAGTGTTCAATATATTAAAAACATAGAGCAGTAATAATAAAAAAATATTAGTAGAGGTAAAATTAAGGGTCTACCATGGTTTCTATCAATGATTTCTTCAGGATTCTACCCTATGTTTAACTAAGTCAATGTAATTCCTTAGTTAAACTCAGATATTTTTCAGATAATAACGGTTGAACAACTTAAAAACGCAACTACTCTATCTACATATATTCGGGATTTAAAAGATAAAAATATAACACCAATTATTAAATGGAATATCCTAAGAAAATCAAATGTGTGCAGATCTCTAAATGATTCATGCTACCTTTGTCTACAAGAAAAGTTAACTATAATTAAATTCCAAGATAGGAAAAACCTTTTAAATAATAGATTTGAATCAATCTGCAATTGGGTCGGTCACTAAAATATTATTAAAACTACAATATTAAATTTATCTAAATGAATTAGAATTTTTTTCTTAAAGTTATTAATTTTAAATAGGATAAATTTACAAAAAAGAACAATGAAAAACTATAAATTATTAATATTCAACCCCTGAAATATAATTAGAATTAAATTTTAATTGCTTTTACTAGCTATTATCTATAATTAGAATTAAATTGGTAACAATACAGAAATGAGAACTAAGGAATGAATACACATGTGGAATGCTACACTGTTTTTCCTCTCAATTTTCACATGCAAAAATTGAGAGAAAAATAACATAGCATTCGACCGTTATTATCCCAAAAATATCTGAGTTTAACTAAGGAATTACATCGTATTAAACACAGGATAGAGTCTTGTTGAAATCATTTTGAATGAAACCATGGTAGACCCTTAATTCTACCTCTACTAATATTATTTTTTTTTATTATATATATATATATATATACTAGACAAAAAGTGACCCGTTGGGTCACCCATTAAGCTCTCGCTAGATGATTGGGATTGGGAAAAAGAGTAGGACTGCCAAAATATCGTCTGCTTTACATTTTAAAAATGAATTAAAATTTATTAAACTGATTATTTAAGGTCAAATTTTTGTCTAAGTCAAAAAAGTAACATAATGAGCATCAGTAAAAAAGCAAAATAATATTACACATGTAATTTATTTTTGATACATTTAAAACGATGTTTTCAGTCAATTTCGATCAAGATGCCTGCCAAGACGCTACTTTAAATCCGTTTTTACAAAATAAATTGTAACTTTTGCGATTGAAAAAAAATTCACACTGGATTGTCCAATTAGACACATAACCTAGTAGATAAAGGAGTTAGGTTAAGACAGTTCTAAATGCCAGTTATCTCTAGACGGCAGGTTCAATCCTGGTCAGGGGCAGCAGTAACATAGAATAATAATTAACACAGTTTAACACCTGTACCCCAACTATGGTTAGTGGAATGAGAACAGGATACCCCTGTGGGCTGAATAAAGGGTTAAGTTCAAAGTTCCGTGATGGCTCCCAATTACAAGAAGGTTCCTGAGTCCGACAAGAAATCCCTGAAGAAGGCCAGAGGGCACATTGGCCGAAATATTGTACAGATAACAATGAAGATGAGGACAATAGTCTGAATAATACAAATAATGGTAATCTTTGCAGAGTTCCATCCTGGCCTCAAAAACTGCTAGCCGCAGACTGCTGAAAAAACAACAACAGCTACGATTGAAGTCCATAGCCAAAGCGGTATCACTTGAAAAAAAGAAGAAAAAAAGAAAGAAAGAAAAAAATAAAATAACTTAGGGCGTTTTTCCCGAAAACCCAACCTAGTTAAAATTAAGTTTTATTACAAAATTTGTGGTTCTGTTTTTCCTGGGTCACCCAAATTATTTATTTATTTTCCATTAAACTAACCCTAAACCCCAACCCTAGTTTTTTTTTAATACTGCTTCGGCTATGGACACGGAATTCAATCGTAGCTGGTGTTTTTTTTTTTTTTTTCAACAGTCACTGGCTAGCAGTTTTTGAGGCAGGATTCCAGGACAGAACTCCACAAAGATTACCCAAATAATACTCCAAAAATATTTTTTAGTTTTTATTTTAATTTTCGATACTTATTTACTACTCGAGCAGATTCTTTAAAAAGTGGTACTCTTCGCGGAGAACCTGCCCGCCTCCTGCTTAAAAAAAAAAAAAAAAAAAACTAGCCGGTGGTTGCTTCAAAAAAAAACCACCAACTATGACTGAAGTCCATGGACGAAGCAGTGTCACTGCAAAAAAAACCAAAAAAACACCCCAAAAACAACCAGCTTGAGGCGTTTTCCCCGAAAACCCAACCCCAACCCTAAACCCACCCCAAGTTAAAATTAACAGTTTTATTACAAAATTTCTGGGTTCGGTTTTTCCTGGGTTAGAAAAAACAGAGCCCAAATGATTTATTTTCCCATTAAACTAACCCCAACTCTAAACCCAAACCAGAGTTTTTTTTTAACACTGCTTCGGCTACGGACTTCAATCGTAGCTGGTGTTTTTTTGTTTTTTTCAGCAGCCACCGGCAAGCATTTTTTGAGGCAGTGGGCTGGGACGGTTCTCCGCGAAGAGTACCCAAAAAACTTTTTTCTTCTATTCACACCTTCTGTTTTTAGTCTTTATTTATGCAGAAAATAGTATGAATCACATATATACACACCAATATTTTGCACCCCAAAAACAGGGGTCAAAGTTAAGTGACCTGAAAAAAATCTAAGTTTTAAAATAAAATAAAATTAATTCATTGCTAAATCAACACTGAAAATTTAGTTAAAATTGGATATTTCCCTGAGTTTTGGTAAAAAAATTTCAAATGTGGGGGTCAGAATTGTATTAAAAAAAACAAAAAAACACACAGATTTTTTTTTTTTTTTTACCTTAAATTGAAATGGACATTAGAATTTTATTGCGGGCGGGTGTTAAGAGTGTCTCTGTTAATCACAATCATCTCCCCTTCAGTCGCATATAGAGAGGAAAAGAGAGTCATGTATAATGTAAAGACATGGATGGGTCAATTTTTTACTTAATTGCAATTACGACTAATTAGAACCAATTAAAGTGGAATTTTTTTCAAACATTTAGTAATACTAAAACTAAGGTATAATAAAGTATAAATTTTGTGTCAGTAAGGTCACCAGCAAAAAACCTTTAGGGATCAAAAGTTGAAAATCTCAGCTTTAGTATAATAATAGAAGATATATATATATATTATATATAAACATCCCTATCACTCATTGCCTCCGGGAGGTCCTCTGTGCAGCATCCAGTATCTGCACATAGCTGGTCAATGTACGTCCTTGCTAGACAGCCCATACCGGTATGCCCATGTGTTGGCTTTCATAGGAGAAGATCACTTATGAGTTCGTGCTCGCTTCTCCAGCAATGTCCATTCAAGATTGTTTTTCAAGATTGCATGCAACATTCTTGAGCAGCTCCCATCCAGCTTATTCTCTAGTCGCTTTGTTAGGGTCTAAATGGTGCAGCAGTACAGTAGCACTGATACAACAACAGCCTGGAAGAATTGTCTCTTTAACTTGTCAGTGAAATCAGATTTTGATATGACTGATAATCTATTTGTGTGTGTGTGTGTGTGTGTGTGTATTAATTACATACAAGCAGTTTGATCTTATCCATTTTTGGTATTTTACATAAAAGAGAGATAGAGAATGATATAGAAATACTTGTGAGTTATATAGTAAAAGAACCATATATAGAAGATATAGTTACACCTATACTTTTAGCCTTGTGCAGTACCCATATGAGGTTAGTAAATGTTTATCCGGGTGAGAAAATATTGTGAAGTAATTGGTTTATCAATCAACCCTTACTTTATTCCTATTTTTATACCTTCTTTTAAACATAGAGCTTCACATCATAGTGTAATGGTTAACAAGCTTGTCTTGCAGATCCATTACTAATAAATAGCAAGTTTGATCCTCACTGGATGCCCCATACTTGCAATCTTGTGTCACATCCTGTTCATGGTGAATGGGTTGGGTAAATAATTACCTACTTTTAAACATCTTATCTGTGAAAGTAGTTCAAAATTCACTAGTGACACATTCATTTTTTGTTTTACTCATTCATCCATGCTAAAAATTGATTTGGGTTTTATTTAGTTCATAACAGATTTGCTTGGAATATTGCAGACTGGATTTTATCTTGGCAAACATCAGATATTTTTATTTTCCATTCGTATTTCAAAAGCCGATAAAGTTGAAAATAGCCTTTTGGTTTTACTGAGTAGTGGACAGCAGCAAAAATGTTATAAAAATAAAAACAGAAATATTTTTCAAAGGAGAAAAGAAAAAACTGTTGAGCAGTTCTTATGGCTGTCATTCTGTTTGTTTTAGCAATGATAAAGAAACAAGAATGAGATCTATTTACTTAAAAGATAAATGCGAATCTGTCAAATCCCATTCAAATAAATCATCTTTACTCAGTATTCAGTAATGATGGCATTATTTACTTAGGAATTTGTATGTTTTCATCTAAATTCCTACAAACTATTTCTTACATCAACAAATCTTCAGATTTTATTATCGATAAATGGATAGCAGATGCTGATAGGCTGTAAAACAAATAAAATAGGAAATTACTTGTTTTCCTTAACAAAGATTATAGACAAGTAACATCAAAGTTGAGCCATTAGAAAGTTCAAATTTCTTTAACTTAACTTTAAGATTTAAATGTTTTTTTGTTTTTAATATATGTATTTACCAACCCCTTCATATGAGAAAGGTGACAACATGTGACACAAGGTCAATTTTTTAATCAGAGTTTAACAGGTTTGAATTAAGAGTTTACCTTCTCCTTGACTGGTTGCCATACCAAGGTTAAAGAGTCTAGTATGCCCTACTATTTATTCATAGCTGGAGGGAGAATAGTTGGATACGTACCTTTCCTAAGGGTATTAGTGCTATGTGAAATGCAACCAGCCTTGTCCAGGATTTGAACTCTGGTCACCATGTCCATTTCCTACAATGATGACCATTACACCATGAGCGCCTTATTTTTTGGTTTTAATATAGCTATTAAATGGACACCAAAAGGCTAGAGAAAGGGAAGGCAGTTCAAGTGGAGAAAGAAATGACTGGTCAAAAGAAGACTAGCTGGCATAGGTAAGATCCCCAGTTAAAATGGCCAAAAATAATCATTTGGCTTAGCTTTAGGGTGATGCCCTTCGAAGTAGCACATACCTCATTGCACTAAAAGGTAGTAGGGTCAGGGTCAATGCCTGGGGTGCTACATGAAGAGGAATGCTAATAAAGCTAAGCTATTTTTGCAACCATCCAGCATATGAAAGAAATGCTTAAAAGAACCCAACATCCTTGTGTCGAACCTGCTTTAGCAGGAAGGTAAATAAATTGACTACTTCGGATGACGCTTTAAAATCATTGCTATGAGAAATGAAGACATATGTTTTTCTTTTTATTAGGAGACCATTTACTTCCAACCAGAATCATACAAAATGGAAATAAAAAAGAAAGCAAATGCATCAAATACAATTGTAGCAACTAAAATATATGAAGAAGGGAAAAAAAACTCATAAATTTCTTCATTCCTATTTCATATTTAATCAATAAATAAATTTTATATGCAATTCATTTGTTTAAAATTTTATAATGGCTAAATCAAAGTCTCAGTGCCTTAATTTACATATTACTGAAATTCTTACACACAAATTTATATATATATATATATATATATATATATATATATATAAGAGAAATGCAAATGAGAAAGATTTATATTTGTGTAATTTAAATGATAATTTACCCATCACACCCTATATATGTCTGTGTATGGTATAATGGTTATCAGCATGGCAAGCCAATTTCAAATTCTAACTGATGCCATTCACATAATGCTAATACCCTTGGGAAAGGCATGAAACCATCTTTTTTCAACAATGGCTAAAATAATAGAGCAAAGTGAACTCTCAAGTCTTGAAGAGGTAAGCCAGAGAAGGATCATCTGAATTTAAAACTCCCTGCCATTATTTTATGACCTGTAATGCTCAATATTATTATAGCAGACCAGCTATAAAAAAACCTTAATATATTATAAGTACAACCACTCAAAGTCTATTACTTGAAGTTTCATGTAGTGTGCACAATCATCAGATGGAAATGTCGTGTGTGTGTGCATTTCTTGTTTACAATTAAGTGAATGTAAAACCAAATTGAATGGATGTAGAAATCACCCAAAATATTTAGGGTTTCATGAGCTTTCAGCAATGTTTTCAGTCATTTTCAACAAAAGTAGAGATTTTTAAATAGAATTTAGACATGGTCAATTTTCATTGTCTCAAGCCAATTAAAATAATATTGTGAAGTGTCTTTTTAGATATTTGTTTTAAATCAAGAGTTGGCATAGACTATGAGAGTATTTGCTTGATGTCATGTAACATTCCCAATTCAAAACAAGAATGGTACTGGTTAGCGACGTGCCAGATGATATCACACAATTGTAGGAGAAGGAGCAAAATTATAATTGCTAAATACATTTACAACTTTCTGTCCAAAGAAGATTTTGTTGAGGGTGTGATTTTTTGATTTTATTGTTAAGGCCTTGAGTATTTTGATTTTTTTTTAATACTGTTGTATAATATATAGTTTTATTTATTTTTTATGGAGGCCTGTAGTGTAATGGTTACTGTTGTATGATATGAACTCAGCGACCAAAGTTCAAATCCTGGATAAGGCTGTTTGTATTTCACATAGTGCTAATACTCTTTTTTGCATCCAACTGTTCTCCTTCCAACTATGGATAAATAGTATGGCAGACTAGCCTCTTTAACCTTGGTTAGGTAACATTTACCAATTTAAACAAGAAGATCATCAGAAAGATTTCAGGGGATTCTGAAGTCATCTGGAGGCAATGGTTGAAACCAATGACAATTTCTTTAAATAAATTTAATCTGTAGTATTTCAAGATACTTTCATGTAATTTTGGCAAATGTATCTGATAAAGTGAGATGTCAGTGTTATTTTCATTTTTGTGTAATTTAGACAATTTACCCATAAATTAAATCCAACAGAAGAAATGAAGTAGCAAATTGCAAAATTGATACAACAATAGACAAGAACACATTCATTTTAATCTCACACAAAGAAAACCTGTCTTCCCATCATTTTCAACTAACTAAACTAGCCCTCCCACCATGACTCACGTGAGTGACCCTTCCCATGATGCACCACACAAAAGCATATAAGGAAAAATAGATACAAAGAATTCACTTGATTTGAAATGCTGCAAATAGCTACACAAACAGTTGTCCTGCACTTCCAGCACTTTGGAGACTTCTGATATACAAACAGATCACCCAATCCCAACCAGACAACAAGACTGTGTTAATTAACAAGAACAAAAGAACCTACAACTAGTGGATTTTGCCATTCTACCATAGAGTGAAAACAAAAAAGTGCTAAGATAAACAAATACTTGGATTTTGCCAGAGAGCTAAAAAAAAAAA